>VWZT01007259.1:135684-148345 GCA_013397055.1 Pachycephala philippinensis
TTTTATTACCTTTAATTCTGTTAGTAATAAACTTCTTTGTATTCTTTAAAGTTTTGAGCCTGCTTTGCCCTTCTTCTAATTCTTATCTCACAAAAAAGTAAAAGATGCAAACTAAACCACCACACTAAGTGATACAAAGAATTGGTTGGGCAAATAAAGTCCTTCAGACATAAACCATTGACCAAGTCTGTGTCTGTGTCTGGATACAGCTGCACACAGACTCCCCTGAGAAAGGAGTTTAGAATGCAAGGGGGTCCTTCTTGAACCTTGTGTCTCAACAGGAGGCCCCCAGGCCCCCTGACGCTTCTGGCTGACCTGTCCTCTCTGCAGTAAGTAATCAAGCATACCTTGCCATATTGCTGCTTCTCTCTTTCAGGTGAAGTGTGTCACTCCATCCTCAGAAAGCATCACAACGCAAAGCCCCAGGGGAGAAAGCCAGTGAATGGATCTCTTTTGGCCGGTATCTCTCTCTTGTCCTTGCAGCCAAGACCTGGGGGTGCAGGTAAACCCAAACCCAACCTCTGCTGCTATCAAGGCAGAGAAGAGGAATGGCTTCCACTGCCACCTTAAATGCTGATCTTCCATCTTAACTTGTGAAACCTTTCAGGGGGAAGTGGTCGATCTCATGCTGTTGTTTGGAGTCATTTTCATGGAAGTCTCCAAATAGATGTTACGCTTCAGTGCTGAAGATAGCATTTCTTAGGAAAATAAACAACATGCTGTTGCCACAGACCACATTTTGTTAATGATGGTACTGAAGAGAGTGAAATTCAGCTGTATTCCTCTTGCTGCCTGCACACCCACATGTGCCCACAGCAGAGGGAAACAAGTCCAGCAGTGACTCATGGAGCCTTGGGCAAAGCTCAGGGGAAATCCAGGACTCAGGCCCTCAAGTTAAAGCAATGCACCTGGATTTCTTCTCCTAAAAGGGCATTCTTCATCAACTGCTTGGTAACAAAATCAGTCAACGTGCATGTTTTGGCTGATGCTAAATTGACTGTAGAATCACTGCTGCAGTTGCCCATTCCCAGCCCCACAGTGTCCACTGCCAAGGTCCATGATGTTCAGTCTGCTTCTATCAAGGCTGAGCAACCCAACTCTTGGATTTATCGAAGCCAGAATTTCTGGTATGGGTTGTTGTTTGTGACACCAAGTTAGACACACAGGACAGAGCCCAAGGACAGCTGTCAGGCAGGGCTTTCCTCCTCCTCCCCATGTCTTAGGCTGTCAGACACCTTCCTCACGTGCTTGTTCTTCACAACCCATCTGAAAGACTCCCAGCCCTGAGGGGCTGCCAGTGAAATAGTACATACTGGAACTGAAAAACAAACAGACCTCTATCTGTATAAAAGATTTTTATCTCTATAATGTGTATATATATATGTATATATATATACATATTGCTCGAGGACACAGAGGTATATATTCTCGAGAAGCAGAAGACATCTGTCTCTCACACTGGGACACAGAGGCATGTGGGGGCCAGCCTGGAGCTGCACCATTCCTGTGGGAAGACCAGAGTTTCCATTTCTATGTCTGCCTGGCTGCCCAGTGCCTGCTCTGCTAGGCCTGTGCACACCAAAACCTTGGAGACTGTGCCCACCCCAGGAGGTCCCTGTGCTGACTGGGAAAGGGACAGGAAAAGGCCTGTTTTCCCTGTCACCTTCTCCCGTGTGACCACCACCAGCAGCTCGTGCTGTGACAGGGATGATGCAAAACACCAGCCATGGTGACTTCAGTTTTCAAGTGCATTTATTGCTATTGGAAATGTGCTCTCTCGTGCTCTCAGTATCTTGCAGGTCTGAGCCCGTGGTGTGGCTCCTGGTGTCAGGGTTTTAAGGGTCTGTTAAGACAAATAAGGTGCAGCCACCTGTAAAACTTTTGCTCCTGTTCCCTGATCAGGTTAGTGATGGATGACTACAGCCAGGTTCACTCATACCTGCTCACATGTTGCCTGTGGGATTCGTTGCAATATTGGTCATCAGTTTTGGTTTGCCAGAACTGGCCACTGCTGCTGCACTGGGGTGGGACTGGTGACACCAACTCTGCAGTTCCTCAGCACCAGCAGCATCAGTGCTGCTGTCACAGCATTCTGGCACACAGCAAGACAGAGGTGTGAGCACTGCATGAGCTGGAAATGTCTTGGTACAAATATCTCCCCTCCAGTGTCTTGGGCTCCTTGTCCCAGGGAGATAACCAGCAGTATCTGGCTGTGCCCAGGCACAGGGCTGCTCTGAGCGTGGGTGCACCAGCCACAGGGTGGGAACCTGCCAACACCCAGAGGCCTTAAGGTGGAAGGGCCCCGAGCTGCACCACGGCTGTCCATGACAGTTTTGCATGCAAGAAGCTTTACAGTCCCTGTTTTTGTTATTTTTGCCATGTTTTGCCTTCTGAAGCAGGCAGACAACTATCCATGTTAATGCAGTTGTTTTTACCCTGTGGCACAGGCACTTCTGCAGTTGCTGGATGGTTCCCCAGACACCCCATGGAGAGTGGTGTTCCTGGGCCTGGAACAGAGATATCCATCACCCCAGGAGCGCAGTGCCCTCACAGCTAATCCTGGTGTGAAGTTGGCCCATTGCCCCCCACGCCAAACCCACAACCTCCAGGGGTGGGTGGCACCCTGGGGAAGGATGGCCCAGCTGATGGTGTCTGCAATAAACACCCTCTCTGGCTGCTGGCAGCCTCTGAAGCCCTCACAGCCCCACGCCCTTCTCAGTTGCTGCCTGGAGAAGAAAGTGTTGCCATTTGCTTCATGAGCTCAGTTCACAGGTTCTCTACCAGTTCTCGAGTGGGATTTTGCTGCTCCCCCCATGCAGGAACACTGTGGCTTTCCTGGGGATGAAAGAGGGGACACAGGAACCACCACCATCTTCTCTGGTGCGACTTCTGCTGGGTGTAGGGACACCTGCAGAAAAAGACTCTCTTTTCATGGCACTGCAGAGCCCAGTGCCTGTGACTGCATTGCCCTGTAACACCAACCCCACCACTGTGAGAGGAATGGAAGGCTCATCCATCACTAAGGTGGTGTGTGTACTTGCATACTAAACCCCACACTTGCATTCATCAGAGAAAAAAGCTGTCAGAAGTGGGGATTCATTAGGGGTTGCCAGTACTCTCTTTCCATTTTTGCTGATTAATTTTATACGCAGAAGGGGAACTCTTGCAAAAACAAGACTGCAGTTGTGCTGTGGTGTTTAAGGGCGTAGGGATGGTGAGACCGATGGGAAGAGGGGATAATTTTGAATAAGCATGATGGTGTAGTGGGAGAACGCAACAAATGGCTTTTCAGCACACAAATGTCTCTGTCGCTGCCTGCACCCTCTTTCAGCTGGCACAACCTTAACACTTCAAAAAACAATAGCTGCCAAAGCAACTTATGGTAATGCAAAAGCCAATCTATAGCTGGGAAAGTAATAACAAAGGGCAGCTAATAAACACTTTAATTTTAGCTGATCACAAAGAAAGGGGAAATAAACCCATGCTCGCTGAGAGCAAAGCGTGTGCATGGGCTTGAGCTGTTAACATGTCTGTGTTCCACACTTTGGAAATGTGCATGAAATTTGGCCACAGGGCTTTCAGCAGCAGTCAGAGCATCCTTGTGCCAGCTGCCTATGGAGCACAGGGCGCTGTCCTGTGCTCAGCATTCCTGTGCCCTGAAACGTGTCTAGCCCCTGACACTTTTTTTCCCTCCCAGGCAATGGGGTGGATAACAAAACATCACCTCCCTAGTGATGCTACTTAGTGAAACCAGCTATTTTACAGCTGATACTTGGCACACCCATTTTCACCTCTGGGATGATGACAGCTTGTGTAAAAAGAAGGGAAGAGCACAGAATGGAACGTGGCACTGTCTGCTTGGCTGACTTTCTAAAAATACCATGCTCAGCTCTCTCATCTGCATGGTCAGCACAGCAGATTCTCCCGACCCTGCCAGGCTGATGGGATCTGATTTTCAACATGTTTTCCTGTAAGATCACACTCCATCCATGCCCTCCCCAGTAATTCTCGAGCCCACTGCCCACCTGATTCTCAAATAAGTGAATGACTTGAAAATATTAAGGTCTTGCAAATTTTGTGAGAGCAGGTAATCAGGCTGGGAAAAAAAAAGAGGCAAGAGAATGAATTAAACCCTGGGAAAAAAACTTGAATGGGAGTCGGTGGCTATTAGACACCAAAAAAATACACCCTTCACTTAAGGTTTCTCTCTCATGTGGATTCATTGATGTTTAATGAAGCGTAAACTTCCATTTGAGCTTTTCCTGTGGTTAGAACATTTGCAATGTGTGGCTTCTCTGATGTCTTTTAAGGAACGGAGTTGTGCTGCAGCCTTGGAGAACTCAGTCTGCCAGTCCCCAGGCAAAAACCCACAGAAAATTATCTATTAGTTTATTTATTGGTTCGTGGCACACAGGACTGCTTGTTAGGTGCAGCATTTCCCACAAAAACAGGCAAAGGGACAAGTTGCAAAGGCAGGTTGTGTACGGTGGGAGCCGCCCCATCCGACAGAACCTGCTGCAACACCAGCTCAGGCTCCTTCCACCACTGTGACCAGCCCCTCATCTGTCCCTAGAAGTTCTCAGCTACCTCTGTGAACACCCCAGTTTTGGTCCAATTCTTAGTGCTTGTGCTAAATGCTAAATTCAAGTATCTTTAGTCAGTTTATTTTAGCTTGTATAAAAAAAATTAATCCTGCATTAAAAAAAAATCCATCCCTTGGACAATTTTGAAACCACTGTGTTTCAATGGCATTGACTTGGTGCTCATGCCATCAGCAAGGTATTGCAAACAAACACTTAAGTTTCAAAACACTTGTGACTCTACTGTTTGCATCTAATTCTGTTTTTCCCTTTCAGGATCAGCTTTTCAGAGGCTTGTGAGCCCTTAGTAACAGAGTGAGATGCCTTGATGGCATCTCACAAGTGCCTAAGCTCATCTGTCCAAGCCTTTTTCTGGTTTGTTTGGGGGTTTTTTGCAAGTCTAGATAAAAGGTATGTGCTGGCTTTCCCTTTTCTTCCATTTCACTGACACACTCAAGGAACCAAAATGGAAGATTTTCCTTTATAAGCATCTGCAGCTTTGTCCCTATTTATTCCTGTTTAGCCAAATGTCTGATTTTTATTGTTATTTTTTGTTCCCATTTATTTATTTGGTATGAAACTAATGCCCGATGGGCTGTAATTTCCAGGAGTGCTTTAAACTGATTTTAATACAAGATTGGTTTCCATTGGCAGTGTTATATTTTTTTGGAGGCTGTGCTGCTAGCTCCTTCCTCTGTTGCCATGGCACANCAGGGGCAGAAACATTGTGAATCTGCTTTGGTCCACAATTTATATAATTTTATTAGGCCAATGATTTCAGCTTTCTTGCTTCTCCAGGTTTTATTGAGTCTATAGTTAAAACAATGAGCGTTAGAGCAGGGCATGGCTCTCCTGGTCCTGACCAAGGGTCCTCCTAGCCGCAGTTTCTGATGTTTCCAAAACAGCTCCAGCACCTGCATCACACCTTGTCTTATCATCCTGAGTCTCCTCTTAAAGAGAGGCCCCTGGAATGAATGCCAAGGTGATGGAAACAATGGATGAATACACTGATTATCTGTCAACCAAAAGCCTCTGAAATGTTTGGAGCAGGGCTGGCCATGCCATTTCCTCAGGTGACAATTACACTTCCTGAGGTGTCTGCTAACGCCAGCAGTGACTGTCTGTATCAGAACTTCAGAACTTCTCAGTGTACACACACACATACACCCACCCCCCCAGGGTTCTGGAAAATGAACAAGGTTTGTCCTGGGACAGTCCCAAATTCAAAACTGAGCCCTCCCCCCTTAAATCAAGACTAATCTTCCAAGCCTAAGCCTCGATCCTGAATTCGTATGAGATACGCCACTCAGCTCCTGCTTTTCAAAACCCTTCTCATAAACCTACTCAGGAATTAACCGACCAAACCAGGACAGGCTAGAGTAATTACATTACACCAATTGCATCATATTGTAGTATTTATTTCGTTTTCCCTCTTAAAAAACTACTGAATTGTAATGTTAAATGGAGAAGTCAGGCAAAGGGGACTTCCATGAACCTTGGGCAATTGCTCAGTAGAAGGAACCAGAACAGCTTCTTCACCAAATAGAAACTCTTTCACAGGGAAGTACTTCAGAAATAAATCAGAAATCTTCTCAAATATGTTGTTATTGACAGCCATACACCTGCAAGGAACACGAGGAGCCTAAGGGCAGGAACAGCAGCCAGCTGCTACGATGGGAGCCACGGGAGTTCTGTGTTTCTGCCTCCCAGCACTTTTTGCAACTGTGGCATAACTCCAGATTAGTTTTTCCTTCCCCTTCTTTCTTTTCCTCTTTCTTTTCTCTCTTCTCTAAACAAAGTCAGCAATTTAAAAGTTCAGACTTCACCAGCAGCCAAGTTTGAGAGGCAGAAGTTGGAGATGGCTGAGAAGAGGAGGGACAGCTCCCAGGGCCAGGTCACTGCTCCCTGACAGGGGCTGGATGGGAGGGACAGAGGAAGCGTGATCTTCCCTCATGTGACAGGAGAGGGGAAAACCAGCATGTGGCTTTTAGCACTCCTACACTGTTGAGCACAAATTTCATGTCTGCAGGGCTCTTGGAAAAGGGGCCTAAAGGCCCAGGGATTGTGCACAATTTTTGCATCTTGTAGGCTCCAAAAACAGTCCTGAGGCAAACCTAGTCACAGGTCAGGGTCTCTTGAGGTGAGGTCCTGGAGAAAGGGGCTCATGATCTGATCTTTTCATATTTTGCAGTTATGCAAGGTTTGAATTAATCCAGCTATAGAGAGTCCCCGTTCTGGAGTTCAATTTCTTATCAACATTTTATAACTCAGAGAGAGGGAAACAAAGATCTTTAAAAGAGACTGGCAGAATATGGTACCCATAAATCCAAGTTGGACAACAGTGTGTGGAGTTTTTTCCTGTCATGTCTCTGTTCAGGTAAGAACTAGTCACCTAACATTGAAACTCCTGGTATTAGGCTTTTTAGATGAAGCTGATGCCTTGTTTCCCTCCCAGAAACCTCCTCACCCAATTTCAACCACACCTGACAGCAGTAAAGATTCCCAAGGCACTCTGCTTTGGCCAAACTCATGGAAAACTGAGAGCCAAGAAGAAAGAACTCTCAGTGCCCCTGCATGGAGAAAGGCTGGTGCAAGGATTCACTCATTGTTCATGACTGGAGTGCTGGATCAGGAGATCAGCCTCAAGCCCCCATCTCAGCCCCCAGGAATCCCATCTCTGCTGCTGCCAGGCTTTGTTTCCTTCCCTTGCAGGCAGCGTGGAACTGAGGTGTTTCTCAGACACTTCAGTGGCCTGAACTGTGAGAAAAACGGCCTTGTTTACAGCTCACTCTTCCATGCAGATGTCTTACTGGCCAGGAAAAATGCTAATGACAACAGTTCAACTCTCCTGGGTTTAAACTGGGATTGAACAAGCCTGAATAAATTTAGTTTTATAATTTTAGATCACAGTCACAGTATTAAAAAAAATAATTTAGTAGTGATTTTTATCTCTATCAGCAAAACAACAGCCTCCAGTAAGGTAGGTTCTGCTATATTTTGGATTCAGTGCTACAGAGCAGATGGTATTTATTGACAAACCTGCTGCTAAACTGTTTGCATTCCCGGGGCTGTAGGTACAGTCAGCCTGCAGCACATTCACTACTCATTACTAAAATACTCATTTCCCTGGAAAACCATCTGTGTCATTCAGTCATGGCAGAAGCTCAGAAACATCCATTCCCTCCACAGCCACTATCCCCCAGCACTATTTATATGCATCCAAGCCTGGACCACGTTTCCTGTCTGAAGCCTTCATTACCTGCCCCACAGTAAACAGAGGGCAGCAAAACAGGTGAGAAGTAAATTGTACATAAAATTTCCACTTTTCATCTTTACAAAAATGAACTAAAGCATAGATGCAGGAGTGGCCAAGAGTAAGGCTTTTTGCATTAGCCTGGGCAGACATCAGGGCCTGAAGGGCAGTTTCTTCCCCCACGTTACAAGGGACAGGACAAGAGGAAATAGCCTCAAGTTGTGCCAGGGGAGGTTTAGATTTGATATTAGGAAAAATTTCTTCACCAAAAGGGTTATCAAGCATTGGAACAGGTTGCCGAGGGCAGTGGTAGAGGCACCATTCCTGGAAATATTTTAAAAGATATGTAGATGTGGCATTTGGGGACATGGTTTGGTGGTAGATTCGGCAGTGCTGGGTTAATGGCTGGAGTTAATGATCTTAAAGGTCTTTTCCAACCTAAATGATTCTGTGATTCTACCTGCAGCCATCCACAGGGTGCATAGGATGGCCTGAGCCCAGAGCAAGTCAATGCACTGACTGAAGAGGAACATTTGAACTCAGATGTGGGCCTGACCAGCACATTGAGTAAAGACAGAGCCATGGCAATGGGAAACACTCAACTCAGGCACTTTTATGTGGAATTTAGGCTTTCTGAAACAGAACAAAATAAGTGAGTCCCTGCTGGGGGAGGAGGTAGTACAGAATAGCTGCTGTGCTTCAGCTCACACCCTCCTTTATTGCAAAAGAGCTTCCCTGTTTAGACAGGCCCTAAGATATGTAGACATTTTTAATGTGTATTTAATCATTACATCTTTTCTTACTGTTTTGATGTTCCCTCAGGCTTTGAAGATTCAAGATCATTTTTTCCCCAGGAACTACAACTCTTAAAACAAAAATAAGGCAGTTGGAAATTGCCTGCTGCCAGTCAGACTAAAGAGGTTGTAACTTTTTCCAGCACAGGAAATGTTCAATAATTTAATATCAGTGACCATGTATTAATGCATTTATGCCCTTAGGTCTATAGAAATCCTTCATTCACAACATTACACACCTGTCCTAGGTTACAACATAGCTGTATTCTATTACCAGCAGCTGGGCCATTAATCTGTTATCTCTTGTTAACGACTCCCACTTGATAACAGCCAATAGGCAATTAAGACCCATCAGATGACTCATGGCTTATCTGATACTATTGTGGGATGCTCCGCCCAGGAGGGAGGAGCCGGGCATTCCCACCTGGATATAACCTGGCCTTGGAACTGCCCAAGGCAGCCCTGCCTATTGGGTCTCCAGAGGACCACAGCTACTCTTGGACCTTCAGCTGGAGACCAGATATCCAGTGTTTTCTGTATCATTGCTATATATATATGTATATTAGTAAAAGAACTGTTATTCTTATCTTTTATATGTCCGTGCCTGAAAGCCCCTCAATTTCAAATTTATAATAATTCTTTGGGGGGACGGGGGTTACATTACCCATTCCAGAGGGGGCTTCTGCCTCCCTTTGATAGATACCTGTCTTTTAAACCAAGACAACACCCCAGTTCATAGGACCACTAATATTTGTTCAGTGTTATTGTGCTTTTCAATGGTATCAGAAGAGACATCTCTGCTGCTGACCCTGCTTGCCTTTGTTGTTCTCTTTACACTTTACTGGGTCAGGCTGGAATGGAGTTAATCTTCCCCACAGCAGCCCTTAAAGGGCTGTGCTGTGTACTGGTATTCCATTTTAATTTTTTCCCCATCCCTCCAGCTGAGGAGGGGGAGTGATACAACAGATTGGTGGGCATCTGGTGTCCAGCCACTGTAACCCACCACAGCCCATTTTGGTGCCCAGCATGGGCCCAAGACAAGGGCAGCTTTGTATGAAGCATGTATGTAGTTACAGCAGTTAATAAATTACAAGCTTCTGTGTGGGTCACGGAGTCTGTTGGCTGCTTCCTTATTTTGCTAAGCTTAGGAACAAACTCCACCCGACCTCACAGGTATCCTGGAATAGATCATGGACTGGCCAGAAGGCAGAGAATTCAAAGCATTGCCTGAGGAGGCAGCTTGTGCCCAACAGGCACCACCATGTAATGACTTACCAGAAGATGGATGGAAGCTTTATTTACTGATGGAACCTGTTCTAGGAAACCTTTGGAAGTGGAAAGCTGCTGTGTAGAGTCCCACACGGTAATTCATTGAAGCCACTGAAGGAGAAGGTAAATCAAGTCAATTTGCAGAATTGAAAGCCACCCAATAAGCCCTAGAGACTGCTGAGTTGCCATACTCTGTCTCTACACTGACTCTTGGATGGTGGTTAATGCCCTATGGGGATGGCTACGGCAGTGGAAGAAGACAACGGGCAGCACAGGGTTAAACCCATCTGGGCTGCTGCATTATCACAGGACACGGCTGCACAGCCAGAAAACATCACTCGAGGTACATCATGTGCATGATCACATGCCCAAAAACCACATCATTGAAGAACATGGAAACTATGAACAGGTAGACAAAACTGTCAACATTGAAGCAGGTCAGGTGGACCTGGACTAGCAGCATAAGCACGAGCTATTTGTAGCTCAGTGGGTCCATGAAACATTTAGGGAGAGACCGAACGTACAGATGGGCTCATAATTGAGGGGGGGACCTGACCATGGAGGCCATCACACAGGTCACTCATGGAAGTGAAATATGCTGCAATCAAGTGAGTTAAATCCCCCTGGAAGAGAGGGTGATGGCTGGGTGTTGATATGGTGAGCCCTGGCAATGGACTATTCTGGACACAGCCATGAAGATGCCAAGGCGAGAGCTACATACTCACCACAGTGGGAGCAACTATCAGGAATGAACTGGGCTGAAAAAGAGTGAGTTTCACAAGGAATTGAGTGACTGCAATGATGACACAAACCAAGCTGGTGTTGGTGCCAAAGAATTGAACATGCTGCTTCTCCTGTCCTGAGCACCCATCTTGAAAGATGGGCTCAAACTACAGCCTGTTCTTATGAACATTTGGAGGAGTAGAGGAAACCGACAGAATGAGAGAGTGTCTATTAAAGGAGAGGGGATAGTAGTTAATGAGAATGTATAAACCTGCGTGCTGGGTATAAAGATGGTTTAAGTAAGAAGCATAAGTTGGTAAGAAGACATTTCAGTAGTCCTTGTTCCCTGTGGTCATCTCATGGTCAATAAGGAATATGCTGAGGCAGTTAAGAAACACCCTCTATATCGTACAAATATTATTAAAAGACAGAATTTTTATGTACTAGTGAAATACGCAGTACAGTGAATGCAAATGTTTCCTGCTTTATTGCTTTTATAGGTGTACTGCACTAGCAGATGGTTGGTGTGTGGCGGTCTACCCACATATTTACAGAGTATTTCATTTTAGGGATAATGTAAGCAATAGAGCTTTAATCAGCAGCCTAAAATATGAGTCGACTGTCAGAAGCTGCTAGATTTTTGTTTATAACACTCATATTCAACTCCCTCCTTTTTACTCTCCTTACTTTTTGTATTTTTACTTCAAAGTAAAAATAACTATTGCTGTGTTCTACTTGTATGAGTGTTCACACTTATATTAGTGTACTATAAATGCAGAAGTTAAAAAAATACTCCTCCATGGAATGGTCTGGGAAGAGTGTTTGCTCTGACTGAGTAGTAGTGATGCTGCATTTTTTTGACACAGTACTGGGTCTGGCTGGGATGGAGTTAATTTCCCTCACGGCAGCCCTCACAGGGTTATGCTGGGTATCAGTAGCTGGAAAGGTGTTGAGAACCCATCAGTGGTTTGGCTACAGATGTGCAGTGCTCCACAGTATCCAGGCTGCCACTCAGCCTCTTCTCCCAAGCAACAGCTGGTAGGACAAGAGGAATTAGCCCCCAGTTGTGTCAGGGGAGGTTTAGATTGGATATTATGAAAACCTTCTTCACCAAAAGGGTTGTCAAGCCCAGGAACAGGCTCCACAGGGCAGTGGTGGAGTCACCAGCCCTGGAGGGATTGAGAAGACGTGTAGATGTGGCACCTCTTGGGGACAGGGTTTAGTTGTGTGCTTGGCAATGTTGGGTAAACGGTAGGATCGATGACCTCAGAGGTCTTTTCCAACCTAAATGATTCTACAGCCCCTTGAAACAGGCTCAGCGTGGGAGGTTGGGTTCCTTTTTGGGTTTTTTTTTTTTAACACGTTGCTTCTGAAAGTAAAGTCCGCAAGAGAAAAGAAAACTCATCACCACAAAAACTAGTGTAACCGGGTCTAGCGGAAGGTGTCCCTGCCCACGGCAGGTAGGTGGAACTAGACTATCCTTAAGGTCCCTTCCAACCCAAACCCTTGAGATCTGTGATGAAAATCTCATCTCGAGCATTCCCCTCGTCCACCCCGCGACAGCACGGCCCCAGCTCCTCCGCCAGTGCTTCTCCCACCGCAAACTCGCCGTGACGACTCGGCAGGTTTTACTTTTAATTCACACCCACCCACGAAACAAAGACCCGGCGGGCAATTTCCTGAAAGGAGGCTGTAGCCAGCTGGGGAGTGGCCTCTTCTCCCAGGCAGATAGCGACAGAACGAGAGATCACAGTCTCGAGCTGCACCAGGGGAGGTTTAGCTTGGACATTAGGAGGAATTTCTTCACAGAAAGGGTGATTAGACATTGGAATGGGCTGCCCAGGGAGGCGGTGGAGTCACCGACCCTGGAGGTGTTTAAGAAAAGACTCAGTGCCATGGTGTGGTTGATACGGTGGCGTTCGGTCACAGGTTGGGATCACTGATCGCACAGGTCTTTTCCGTCCGAGTTGATTCTGTGATTTTGTGGTGCTGGGGGCGGCGAGTCACGAAGCGCCTCGGCGCTGCGGGGGGTGGGTTCCCAC
>VWZT01007259.1:149002-197438 GCA_013397055.1 Pachycephala philippinensis
AGGACCCGGCGGCGGGGCCGGGTGGGCCCGGGGTTGGAGCTCGGAGCTAGGGGCAGCCCGTCAGCCGGGCCCTCCGGCCGCGGGCGGGGGCAGGGGAGAGCCGGCCGCTTGCACCTCAGGGGGGTGCCGTGTAATTCTGGGTGGACCTGACTGGCATGATCTCCAGAACTTATTTTCCACGTGGAGGGAGCGAGGTTTGTAACACCCCGTCGCGCCCGGCGAGCAAAAATATTTCAACCTCATGAGCTGTTCCCGGTGAGAGCTGCTTAGCTCTTGTGCTCTGGGTACAGTGGTGCTTTTAAATTTGGCACCTGGGGAAAAGGTGTGCTTACTATTGCAAGCCAGAATTTAATTTTTTAAGCACTGTTTCGTCCTTCCATGCATCCCGTGGACTACAGCCGTTTAAATATTTCGAACGTTTCCTGAAATATAATAGTTCTCTGTCTTACGGCTCCCGCNGCGAAACGAGATAAAAGATGAGAAGCGAGGTAAAGGGAAGGGCGTAGGTTTACCAGTGCGTTTCTTCTGGATGAGAGTATGTTGTCGCTAATACATTTAAACTTGGTATCTTACAACTCCTTTCTCTATACCAAAAGATGCAGAGCGTTACTCCTGAAATTTACACAAGTATCGGTGGTGTTGCTTCGCTTCAGGCTTTAGTAATAGGGTAGCAATTGGAGTTCCTGTGTGACTGCTCAAAAGTGCACAAACCTTGTACGTTCTGTAGCGCACCCGCTCCCCCCTCGTAAAAGCGAAATAAGTGTGTGTGCGCGTGTGTTTCCATTAAGGAGAGAAAAAAAGGCTTGAAGCCTTTTGCTGGTTTCTTCAAAGACAGACTGGTAGTTTTGCAGGATTCGTACAAGTTGATGGTACTAAAGGAGCTGCTGTTCAGGCTCTCAGCAGAAGCGTTCTGGGTTATATTGTTTGAGGATAGTTGGGATGTGTGACCCTGTGACACTGGTCTGCTCGTACTGGCCTGTGTGAGAGCCTTCGGTGTGGATCAAACAGTTACAACCAGCCAAATATATATTTCATTTGTTATTGATCTGAATGGGTGGGATCCAGCTACAGTAGCAAATATTGCAGCTATTGTGTTGAAATGAAAAGCCTTAAAACTGGATAACTGACAATTTCTTTTTTAAGAAAAAAATACCTTTTAAAAGTTACCTTATTTCTTCTGGTCTTATGTTCTGCCTGTGGTACAAGTTAATGAGGTAACCCTTGAGTCCAGAAATGGCAACATAACAGGAAGCCAGAAAGTGGTGACAGTTTGTTCAATAGTTTGAAAGCTTCTGAATCCTAAAAGAGGTAGTGTGTTGTTTGAAAATATTATTGAAATAATGTCATCTGCTATAAGTCTTCCTCTTTCTTCTAAAGAAGAGAATGGAAACATGGAATTATTCTTGAGAATACCATAAACTGAGATTGCCTTTTGACTAACAAGTTCCTTTTGCTCCCAGGCTGTTTAGAGCTGTCAGTCAGTCTCCCAAAGGTCCCCTTCTGTGCCGGATGAGTTCTGTTTTCTGGTGTTACTCATTTGCTCAGACTTTGGCCTAAGATGGACAAAAAATCTTGTTGTTGTGACTTGGTATCTGAAATGGAGGAATGATTTGGTGGGTTAAGGAAAAAAAGATGTGAAATATGGTACCTTAAATATGTCAGTAACGGCTTAAAAAAATCCCAGTGAACATGCTCCTGTCTTCATCAAGCATATCCAGGCACTGCTTTTCAAACATCTGCAGCCCTTTGAGTGGCACTTCTTATTTTTTCACTTTTACACAAGACTTACTTGTATTAAATGCGAGCAGGTAGATATGAAATACTGTAATCTCTGGGAAAAATCACAGAGTATGTTTTTCCAGGATACAGTGCAAGTACTTGCCAATTTAAGTACATTGTGAAGGAAAACATAGCTTTGATTTAATGTAAAACTCTGGTGGTTGTACTCTGGTCACTGCATGTGTGTGTCATTCAAAATGCTACACCATCTGGTATTATTTGTAATTGCTGCTCAGGAAAAAGCTTTACCAGGAACATTTTTTTGAGAGTTGCTGTAGTTGTATCAGAGATTGTGGAGGAGTATCAGTTTGTGCCCTCTGTTCAGATTAATTCTTAAAATCCCTTTATTGCCAAGTTTTCTCAGCATGAAAAAATGTGGTATAACAATATAGGTTTTTATAGAAAGATGTTGCATATGCAGTGTCTGAACTAGTATTTAAGAGTCTTGGGGTTTGTCTGACTACTAATTGCTGAGTAGTATAGTCATGTTGTACTTTAAGAGTGAAAAAACACCCGCAAAAAACCAACCCCAAAAACCTAAGCAATGTCAATGGGTATACTTGGGGATTTACCTTTTAAAGTAGGTCACGGTGTCCTAAATAAGTCAGGAGATCTATTTCTGTAGTATTTTGTAATATTTTCAGATAGTATAAAATGTTATATAGAAGCTGATCGTTCCTCTTAGTGGAGCACCTGAACGTTTTGTCTCTTCTTTCCTAGTGTGGGTTCTCTCACTTCCTTCAGCCTCCTGAGTCTAGTTTGCAGCAGAGTGGGGCTGTTACACTTTTGGAGGCAAACCTCCTCTTGTCTAACTGCTGAAGAGTCACAAGAAAAAAGAATAAATTAAAGCTGTAGCCAAGCTGGTTACTGGCAGAGTAGATTTGTGTATAGACCAAAACTTGGAAAAAACAAAGCCCTAAATTATTTGCAGCTTAAACTTTTGAATTAACACAGTAATGAAAAAACAGCTCCTGTTTAACTTATATACAGCCCACTTAAGAAACACAGGGGAGGGGAAGGTAGTTAATGTTGCAAATCAAAACTTAGAACTCCCATATGTATCCAAGCTTTGGAGACCTTCTAAGATGTGGTAATTCTGGCACTGTAATTCTAGTACTGCCCATTCTTTCTTTTGGCAGCCAGAGCTTTTGACTGTCAAGTGAATGCTGATGCAGTGTGGTTCTTGCAGAGATGTCGAAGTTGCGATACAGGACAAAGGCATTTTCTTGAACTCTTTACACAGGCCAGTGGCTGTCATTCATTTGAAGTTCTTTAGCAATTTGTGAAGTTTTTCAATACAATAATTGAGGAAATTTAACTTGAACGAAAAAATAGTTAATATTGTTGGAATCTATAAATGAGGGTTGTATATAGCTTTTATAAAAAACGTTATGGGCTGTCTGTCCTGTATCCTTGTTTAGTGGGGGAGTGAAACAGAACAGCTGAATTGCTTTGCTGCTGGTAAAGTAACTCAAAATTCAGATTTAGCTGTTATTATAAAACTGAAACTTAAAGATGCTCTCAAATGTGCACTATAAGAGCACATTGGCAAACAATGTTTGTAACAGTTGAGTGCTATCTTTTAAGTCTTCCAGCAAAACTGGTTGCATTCCTTGGCTACATTGAGAAAGTTGGCTGAAGTGGCTCTGATGTTTTACATTTTTGTAATTTGCCATTTATGATGCAACTTTCTAGAAGAAAATGTATTTTTTTAAGACTGCTGGGACTAAGGAAAATGGTCTTAATTCTTACATCTGTCTTAGAGCAGCTTCAGTCCTGTGACAAAATGGAAGAAATACATGAATATTAAGCCATTATGGTTGCCTTTAACTTATGTATTTACAGCTCTCTTGAGAGAGATTGCTGACTCAAGAAAATTATGACTTTTCCTGTTACTTAAAAGTTGAAAAGTATGTCAGTTTTTGTTGGTGCCTGGCTGAGAATTTTCCAAAAACCTGATATATGTATATTTTATTTTGGTTTTAATATCTGGATTTATGCATGCTATTCTCTGAAGAGCTATATAGTTTCATAGATGATGTGCCAGTATTTCAGATGAGTTGTGGAAAAGAAATACTCAGTACTCTTCTAGGCAGTAAGATTTCCACACCTCTTCCAGGCTGCTTGAAAACCCCTATGGTACTCTTCTGGTTTAAAGCTGTTAGATTTTTTTTTCTTTTCTTTTTCCTTTTTTTTTTTTTTTTCCCCTGTGTGATGTTAACATGTTTCTAAATTCCATTCTAGAAATAGCGCCACAGTTTCACTTGCAGTTAAAATGATTCCTCTGGGTAATTGGCAAAATGCTTTGAGTTGTGAAGTGTTTATATAAGTACTGCGATAAGAAAATGAGCATCACTCACGCTATGCATTTCATTCCAGTTTTTGCTGCCAACATCCATGTTACTGTTGCCCAGCTGTCAGTCTCACAGGTGCATGTGTTCCTTTTTACTTCCAGATGTATGGGGATAATAGCCTTTTCCTTCTGTGCCACCAGCTGTAATAGATTGCTACAGTATCTATATAGAGATACTCCTGTTGCAGACTTAGAAGAATCATGCTAGAGAAATGGGACTTGCTTTTCTTTTTATGTATCTGAATTGTAGAATTAAAATGTAATGCCAGCTTTATCTTTATTACTAGTTGTAAAATAATAATTCTAAAAAATACCCCAAGTAGTATTATTGAAGCCTTGAAGTAGCCTTATTTTTAAACTTGTGCTTTTGCAACACACTCTTAAGAAAGTCCAGTTTTGGCCTGTAAAATGCACTGAGATATTTTGCTTAGTTTAGTATTTTAGAGACATTTTGTTTGTTTAAGCATGTGTTCTTCAATATTGGTAACTGTGGCCTATGTGTTTGGGTGTTGAAGGAGATTTTGGAATGAAAGACCACTCTGTGCTGAGTACCCCCTGTAAAAATTGTCTTCAGGGCAGCCAGTGGGTCTTGTCTTCAGCACATGTCTCGAGTGCACGGGGCTGGCAGCTCACTCAGGCCCTCGAACCTCAGTCACAGCGTGAGTTAGACTCCCAGTGGCCCTGCCTATGTGAAGTATTTCATTTTGGTTGCCTTTTGAAATGGACAGGCACGTATCTTACAGAAGCCAGTAGCACATGCTGGAAAAACTTACTAGCACTTCCACAGAAGTGCCCACACTTGAGAATCAAACAATAACAAAAGAACTTCTCAAATACAGCAGAGCTCTGTCAGCTCTGCTCTGGTACTGTCACTCGGCAGAAGATATCTGCATGGCTTCTTGTGGAACTAAACCTTTATTCTGGCATAAGCCAAAACCTGTTTTATGGATGTGGGGCTTAAGGAGAGCTCGCCAGTTAGAGCATTGGATGCAGGTGGTAACAGTAGGATTCCTGTCACATTGTGCCCTAGCAGCGATGCAAGAACACTCAATAGCAGCCGCAGACATTAGAATGTGCAAAGGACCTCCCAGTGTTAGCATCATCTTGGCATCTGCTGGAACATCTGCTGGGAGACCTTTGCTTGAAGGAAGGTGACAGGACTGAAATCTCTCTGGAGAGCACTGGCAAAATATGAATGAAAACACCTTGTCTAGCTTGACTGGAGAGCAGCAAGATTTTAGGTTTTAATCTGGACCTTCCTTCCTAGTTTCATCTGCTACTTAATAAGCACATTTAATATTGAAAAACGTTCAGTGAAAAATTTGACTTGCTTACTGGTTATGTGAAGCAAAAGGACTTTGTGCTGAATTAATATTTGTGACAGGCTGTCTGGTCTTCGACCTCAGCAGATCAGTGGAATTTCTTTAACTGTTACCTAGTGTTATAGGTATTGCTTTTTATAGAGTTTGTGGAATTTTTGTTGATTGGGGGTTTTTTGTTCGTTGGTTGGTTTTTATAAACTGAGAGTGGGACTTGTAATAATCCTGTAACTTTTCTGTGCTGGGTGCAGACACATCAGCTGCTGCTCTTAGGTACTGCTCAGTATTTTCCGTGTATCTGTAATACTTGATTATAAACTGATTGGATTTAGGAAGACTTAGTTGCCTTAGTGTGTTTTGAGAGGACTACTTAGAAATGTCATAACAAAATCCTCATTCAGTTGATGAGGCTGTTGAATTATAATTTAACATTTTTCTATGTATAACTTCTGCGATTGGGACTTGCTTGGTTATATGGGGCAGTAATTGCCTATGGACTCTTTGGACTTCGAGGTTAAAGTACTTCTTAATTTGACAGAACGTCTGATGATACAACCATGAGTAGGGAGGAGTAGCTAACAAATTACATGGGTTTTGAGAAACTTCACATTTGTAAATATTGAACTATTTGAATACTACTCAGCAATAAGGTTTTGAAGTATAGCTTGCTTAAAGCTTCTTTCCGATGCTCTTCTTTTTGTGCAGTTATTTCAGCATTTTTGCTGAATAAGAGCGAAAGTTTTCATCCCAGCTTCTATGTTTTGTACATACTTGGAAACCTCTGACATCTGAATGAAATTAGTAACTTACTATAACTTGCATTTTATAGCTTTTTGCCTTGATGAGATACTATCTAAAATTCTTTACTCTGTTAAAATTACTCTGGTTATTAAACTATTTTAAACAGTGATCCTTAATCAAAGGACTTTGTTCTTAATAAACTGATCTTTAATTAAGGTACATCTGTAATATATTCTGTGCACTATAAAAATATAAATTCTAAGTGCAATATTTCTGTGAAATACTTTGTCCTAAACTATCAATGTGTGAGCTGTAAGTTCACATTTAAATTGCTTATGATGACACAGTCTGTCTTCTCCGTGCTGCTTCCCAGGCAGAGCAGTTGGCTGTTTCAGTGGTGCCAACACCTCGGAATTCAGTTGCTGCCTGGCTTCCCAGGCACCTGCCCATCTTTGGGTCCTTACCCTGACAAGCCCCACAAACAGCAATGGGCTCTGCTGCCAATGGGCTGCTCACAGGCTCAGCTTAAAGGAGAGGCCACAAAGGAAGCTTTTCAAACCAAATGTTTGTTTTACTGGCCTTGCCCAGTCCTTAGGGTGTACTTTGATCACACCTGAGCCGAATTTAGCACAGAGAGAGAAATAAATGTCTGATGTGCATGTCTTGAGGGGTTTAGTATAGTCCTGGATTCAGTTCTCTGCTCTTTTCTCAGCCAGTACCTTCTTTATCCTTCCCAGGCAAGTGCTCTTCCCATGTGTCTGCTGGAGCCTGTGCTGGTTTTGTACCAAATCTCAGACAGAGTCTCAAACGCCTCTGTCTCTGACCTCCCAAGTTAATGTACTACTACTGAGTTTATTGTCAGTCTAGGACACGAAGAGCTTTTTTATATGAAAGCCTGAGACCTACCATGGTCTACCACAAAATACTCAGTAAGCTTGTGACCAGGTGTTTTTTAAGCTAAGTGGAAGGGTGGATAGATGCAAATTCTTGCTCTTAATTCTTACAGAAAAGAGCCTTATTTTACAGATTTGTAGCATCTCATTTGCCATCATGTGTGAGTACTCAGGCCTAGGTTGGAGCGGCAGGCTTGTGCTGCCTGTTAATCTCACGAGGTTGGGATGTCTCAGCTTTTCCTTGCTGCTCAGGTTTTCACTTTTTTCGTTAGATTGAGTGGCCTCAGGCATTGAGCATCGAGAAGGTTGCTTACATTGGCTTTCAGAGACTAATTTGGGCTCCATTTTGTTTCTAATGGAGGAGGTTATTTATTGATCATGTAAGAGATATTGGGACTCTGTAAAATTATTGAAATGCCTTTGAAGTTCATACTTGGAGTCTTTCAGTAAAATGTAGTGAATCTGAGTAAGGAGGGTAAAGGAGCTCAATTATTTCTTAAACAAAGAACTGAAGTTAATGCTTCCAGTATGAATTCTCAATGTAAAAACCACAAAATAATGTGTTGATCCTCTGAACATGTAACTCATTGTAATGCTTTGATTTTTTTTCCCTTTAATTTAGATCTAATACAGTGCACAAATGAAATGAATGTGAATATTCCACAGCTGGCAGATACACTGTTTGAGAGAACTGCAAACAGTAGCTGGGTTGTAGTGTTCAAAGCTCTAATTACAACACACCACCTCATGATGTATGGAAATGAGGTAAGACATGATTTGTTCTGTTAAAGTCTTCTTGACAGTGTTTAAAAAATTGTCTCAATCTGTAAAGCATTAGATATGTACTTCAGTTTTTCAAAGATTTTATTTTTCCTCTGCTGATGGCTCTAAAGTATTTGTTCAGAGGAAAAAAAAATTCCGTCATGATTTCAATACCAAAATATATCAGTGTTTCCAATTTACCTGCAGGTATCTTAGTTGGCCTGTGAGGGAATAGGTGACCTTTCTAGAATAAAGACTTGAAAAACTTCTGATGAGCTTTTCTTCATTAGGGTAGCGCTTATCAGTAAGAGCACAGCAGAAGAGTCTTGTTAGCACTCCATAAATGTGCAGCCAACCTAATAACAGATAAGAAAGAATATTTGCTAAAGGGGAGAGGAATATGGTGACTAGAATATTTGATCTTGCAAGACATCATCTAATGGGTTGAGTCTTCATATGTTGTTGCTGTTAACATTCCTCTGAAACATCTTTCTACTGCATTTAATTCACTTAAATTATTTCATCACAATTTATTAAAAGCTTCCTAGTCAATAACATGGTGTTAGAAATGTAGCCTCTCTTGCACAAGCTTTATGTTAAAAGCTAAACTTCGGTCAGGTGGCAGTCCTGAACCTGTGTGAGGTCATTGACCCAAGAAATGATTGTTGACTACTGGTAATATTGAAGTGATGATTCTTAAAAGTGCCTTCCAGCCATTAAACTGCTGGGAAAGCGTGGTGCTCCTCCTCTCTGCAAAGCTCTGTGAACTTGATTGAAATGACCTGTAAAACATAGTGTGCTCTTCACACTTCAGCAGTAGAGCTGTGTCATACTTCAGGAGCTTGGATAACGCAAGTAGTATTTTTGTTTTGTGTTGTCCAGCTTGTATGTCTTAAAGCACAAAGTTAACTAAGCAGCTTCCTCTAGGATTATTTGTATTTTATTCATGGGTAGTGATGTCTCTTTGCTTAGTTTAAATTTATATTTTTGCCAAGTACAATTTTGGACTTCAGATGCTTTGCTAATGAGTATTTTCAGGTTTTCCTCCAAATGTTTCCCTTTTAACTAATTTCTATTGTTCATAGAGGTTACTAGAAACAGTTACAAGGTAAGTGTAATTTGCTTGTAATATGCTTCTATGTTTTCACTCTCACAACAATTAAATCCTCAACTTTTTCTTCACCACCAGCGCTTTATCCAGTATCTTGCATCCCGGAACACTTTGTTCAACTTAAATAACTACCTGGACAAAAGTGCCATGCAGGGTAAGGATCTTTCACTTAAGGAAATAACTCTACTCCTTTTTTCCTCTGTGATGGTACATGTGTTGATGCACACTAGGAGCCAAATAACATTTAAATGGAAGGGTATTTTGATTTTTATTGCATGAGACACCAAAGAATGTCCAGCCAAGAATATAGACACAGGGAAAGTGAGATTCTGAGTTACCTAGGTGAGTGCTAGAAATCTGTCTGTAATGTAAGTAGCATTGCACACACAGCTGTAAATTTTACAAAGTGAACTCTTGATGCTTGTTAGAATAAACCTGATGAATTATCAGCACAATAATAACTTTTGTTGTTGCATTTTAAAGCCTCAGGAGTAAATATTTACTGTTAAGGTGCATTACTAGCTAATGGTAGAAGACATGTTTTTATGTGGGTTTTGAGAGATGGCAGATAAGTTACCAAACTCTTCAGCATTTTACAAGGAATATATTTTTATTCTAATTTCGAGAACATCTTAACAAGAACTGCTTGGTGCTTGCCTAATCTTTTATGCTTGGCTCTTGTCTAATATTTTAATGTGTTTAAGTGTTTATTCTCATAATTGCAACAATTGCTTTCCTAATCTTAGCAACTTGGGATGAAACTAACATCACATCTCAAGACTCTGGAAAGTGCCTAGGACGGACGTTTTATGTAAAATAGTCTAGTAGGAGAACAGTTCTTGAAAAGAACTGAAAAACTGTACCCCTTCAAAATGTCTAACTTATAAATGCTTCACTTTCAGGCTATGATATGTCTACCTTCATTAGGCGATACAGCAGATACTTGAATGAAAAAGCACTTTCATATAGACTTGTAGCAGTTGACTTCACCAAAATGAAAAGAGGGTAAGACTACTCTTGCTACTTCTATTTGATCTTTTTCCTGTTGCAGGGGGTGGGAGAAGGGGGAACACAGTTGTTCTTGAGCTTGTCATAGAATGCTGTTCTTTTGGCCCTTTGAAGCAACATTGTATTGTTGCAACAGTACAATGTGTGCTGAGGTCTCTGTATCTTGTAAATATGTGCCTTTTACTCTGTAGGATAGATGGAGTGATGAGAACTATGAATCCTGAAAAGCTTCTGAAAACCCTTCCAATCATACAGAACCAGCTTGATGCACTCCTTGATTTTGATGTAAGTACTTTAAGCTCAGTGTTAAGTAACACTCTCTGATTTTGAAATGAGAGTTTTATTATTTTGTTAAATACTAATTAACTTTCTCATTGCTTTCTACACAGGCAAATCCAAATGAACTAACAAATGGTGTTATAAATGCTGCCTTTATGCTCCTCTTTAAAGATTCCATTAGACTTTTTGCAGCATACAATGAGGGGATTATTAATCTTTTAGGTATGTGAGAATTTTTTCAGCTTTTGAATTTTTGTCAAAGATAATTGAGGAAACTAAAGAACATAGACAATTTCTGACTGCAGTTTCCTATTAAATTGTCTCTGCTCTATTGCTGTTAAATGAAGCCTGTCTTAGTTTTAGTGACCAGGAGCATAGGCTTACACATCCACTTCTACCTGGAAGAATACATGTTGAAACAGAAAGTGAAATGAGAGGATGATTGGTGAGACTGAAACAGAGAGACCGTAAAAGTGCAATGGATAACCTTTGCAATTGGACTGTAAAGGTTTAGTGAGATATGTGGTGTTTTCAGTATTTAATTTACTCACAGTATGGCTGAATTCTGTTTTCCTGTAGTTTTCTTCAAAGCTTGACTTGTCACCTTTGACTGGTACCTGAATCTGCCTGAGCTGATTAGATGAAATGTAGGAGTTTTGTAGAACAGTGATAAGCTCTTAACAAAGCTCTTTCATTACTATTTAAGCAAATTTATGAATGAAACGATCAGTTTGTTCTGTTAATCCATTAGTTTTTACTCAGTTACATATTTGTAAGTATATAGGGCAAAACCGTAAGAAGTGATGGATGTGGTTGATGCTCCTTTTGGTAGGTCAGTTCAGTATATGTAGCCACTTCAGTATCAAAATGTATTGATACAGGGTCTAAAAAGGTAAATAAATACCAGGAATATTTTCAAATAAGATCATTTGTTTTGTTGCCAGCTAATAAGCTGTCTCTGAATATATAGCTATAATAAGCTATTTCTGAAAATATTCACCATAATACCTAATTTAACAATTTGCACTGATTCACATCCATATTCAATAAATTTTTGCATTATGGTCTAATACACTGAAACAGAGAAATCAGTGGTTTTGCGTTGACTGACTTGTTACAAAAAGTTTCAGGTATTCATGTAAGCTTGAAAATCTGAATAGCTTTGAGTTACTCCTGTCTGTTCTCTTACTGAAGCTTGTCTCAAATTAACTTCTATAATACACTGTCAGCTTTTTTGCTGTGGAGGGTATTATCTTACAAGAGTTCTATTTGCATCCTCAGAAAGATATTTTGATATGAAGAAGAACCAGTGCAAAGAAGGCTTGGATATTTACAAAAAATTTCTAGCCAGAATGACCAATTTGTCAGAATTCCTCAAAGTAGCAGAGGTAAATAAATCTATGTGTATGGAAAGGATATAATTTAGCCATCTGTATTGGTACAGTATCAATATTCATAAAAACACCTTTAAACAGATTGTTTGCTTAACTTCTCTATAAAAGGAAGTATTCTAGAGATTAGGTATTTTAAAGATTGTATATGCTTATTAACATGGAGCGGGATTCTTGGGTATCCTTTTTATAAGCTAGACCACTGTAAACTTTCTGATGTATTGTTACAAATTTTATGAATGCTCCAGAACGTATAAACTGAATGTTACAGTCTATTTAAAGATATTTATAGGGCTCTCCTTTACTGTAAGTGCTAAAATATGGAGAAGTAGTTTCAGTAAGCAAGGTGGCTGTTTCTAATGCTTCTGGTAGGCTTTTCTTAATGAAAGTTAGGCTGGATGAAAAGTTCAGTTTGCCTCGAGATGCATTTTAATGCATTTGTGATTTCTACGGTGTGCTCCTAGTGAAACTTGTACCAGTTCAGAAAATTATCAGTATCCCTTTTTAGTATGTTAGCTTCTATGTAACATTCAGACACCGCTGGTTTTTATTCTCATTGCCACTGCATGTAGTAATGTACTTTTTTTTTTCTTCTTTTTTTGTAAACCCAGCAAGTTGGAATTGATCAGGGTGACATTCCAGATCTTACTCAGGTCAGTGTACATTGCTTACTGATTAACCCAATTATTTTGTTCTTTGTGATTTTAAAGGTTTGTGTATTACAGTAATCATTCTTCTTGAGAGACTGTATTGTCTTCTATGTATTTATATATTGGAAATATGTATAGTAGGTTCTCACATGCATTAAGTGTATTCAATACTTACACTTTGCAGCTCTTAATGAGACTTTTTGATTTTTAAAGTAGTAAAACTCACAGAAAATAATATTTTTCAAGAACTTTTGTTTTTTATCACAGGGGATTCCATGGTAGGTAAGCCAGAAGTATCTTGCCATACCGAGAGGAAAACCTTCTATTTCACTTTAACTTAATGTCTTCCAACACACTGAAAGATGACAGGGAGCTTGTTCAGTTGAAAGTTTTTTCTGTCCCTTAAAGTCTGAAGAATAAATTTGATGTTTCTATATCAGCTCTTAATGCTGGCTTTGATATTACTCAGTGGTATGAAGGATGTGTGCAATGCAGGTTGTGTGCTGGAAAACTCAGTCTGAAAGGTGGGATGTGGGGAAACACCTTCCAGAGAGGATAAACTGAGGGGCAGGAGGGAGGTGAGAAAATGGTTTGACCTGGTGAACAGGAAACACTGATAGTCCACAGAGGTCAACAAGGTAATTCTTTCTGAGTCCCTTCAGTTTGTAGGGATGTTTTATTTCTCACCTAGGGCAAACCCAGCAGAACAGAGTGTTTGTCATTATTTCTGTAGCATGGAGTAACCTGCTGGGTGGAATAAACAGCCTGAGGAGACTCGGGCACAAACTGCAGTGCCTTAGAGCTCAAGTACTGGAGCTGTTGGAGTGCAGCCAGTGAGACACTAAAAATCTAATGTGTAAGCTTTGAACAGTCACATCTAATCCTACACTACCTTCATGAAATTAAATTTCATGGATTAATCATGAAAAATATATCTAGTGGGAAGATTTGTCTAAACTTAATCAGTGTCTTTTTAATATGGAAATCAAACCTAAGTCACAAACTTCCGTTGTCAGTGGTGTTCATTACTGCCTCCAGTATGATTTTCACCTGAAACCATGCATGCTTCAAAATATAAATCTCCGATGCTTGCTCCTAGCATTTAATAATAATTACTTTAAGAATTTGCCTATGTGGCAGGAAAGATATATGACTGAAATCATCAGAGTAAGAGCAGGTAATGATTGAAAACAGTAGTTTGATGTTTTCTGTTGGTGCTTGATCTTGGCATCATGCTTTGTCTTTTGATTAGTACTGCAGTATTCAGCTGGGCTGTATTATGCTAATCACATTATACTCAAGTCAGAAGTTATTTATACCTCACTGGGTTAGTGTGCACTTGCCCACTTAATTGGGTCATTATAAGGCTCTTGAAAGCAGGTGGGGGTTTTTTATTTACTGGGAATAGGGGTATTTAACTTCATTTTGCTGCATTTTTTATCTGAAACTTTCAGTGGCAAAATCCTTAATATCTACTGTGCCCACAACATTTTATTTCTGAGAGCTCAGCTGTTTTGTTGTAAGGGCACTTATATGAGAAAAGCAATTCTGAACTGGTGGTAGACCTCAGCATCCTGTGCATTTTGGCAATTTCAGTGCTGCTGTTAAACATTCCACTTAGAAAATTTCATGGCATTTAATATGAGTTGAATAATTGTACATCCATTTAGTGCCACTTCAAAAGGATTTACTAGAATTTCTTAATACTGCCACTTTTGCCTGTTTCTATGAAGAAAGTATTTTCCTTTGTAGGTGCCCTGTTTCACAGTGACGTTGCTTTCTGTTTATAGCTGTTTCTGTATTTCATGAATGTAACTGGGTCATTTCCCTCTGTATGGATGTTAGTCTGCCATGGGTTTTGGGGGTGGGGGATGGAGGTGAATCATGAAATACAGCCTTTCTCAGGTCAGTGGCTAGATTAGCCCAGGTATAATTCCTGACATTAAACTGCCCTGTTCACTCAAAGTCTGACGTTTTGTTGGATGTCTGCAGTAGTGAGAAAGTTCAGAGGAGGTTACTGGATTGTTTCGTTTAGTTCTTGTCGTTGAGCGGGTTGTTCAGAGGGTTTTAGAAAAAGTAAGTACAGAATATGCATTTCCATACAAATAAGTTTTAGTGGCTTTGGGAGAAAAAAAAGACGAGGAAAAGCTTTCTGGAATTACAGCATAGTCTCCTGTTACTAAGATTATCTAAGTAGCTGTGCCATGCAATGCCTTTTGCAAGCTATTGTGCCTCCTGGAAGGTAAAAGTATGGGGAAGTTTGGTTTGGTTGAGGTTTTTCTGGTTCTTGGTGGGGTTTTTGTTGGTTGGTTGGTTTGTTTGTTTGTTTGTTTTGTTGTTTGTTTGGTTTTTTTGTGGGTTGGTTGGGTTTTGGGTATTTTTGTTTGGTTTGGGGTTTTTTGTCCCTGATACCTTTCCAGAAGGGTATTTCAAAATGTCCCCCTTGTGATTTAGCTGTGTGGGTCGAACACTGAATTTATTCATGACCTGTTGTTGAGGTAACTACACTGTCTTAGCTTACCTCGCTCTGCTTAAGAAATGTAAGCTCAGGTCTTCATTTTAAGACAAGCAGTTTTATAGGATTATTCTAATTGCCTTTTTTTTTTTTTTTCATCACTTGATTCATCTAGTTTGAATTGGCTTTTAATGAAAGTGGGAAGGTAGAAGTGCTCAGTATTTCAAAGGGGAGCTTGCCAAAGCCTTGTGTAAATAATATTTTTCCTCTTTCCAGGAAATGCCTTGTTCTAGCTTTTGGTACAGAAGGGCTATCAAGGGCAAGTTTGTTTTTCCTCCAAACAATGCCTGTCATATCTGTTCTACCTGCTGAAAGTTGGCAAGTGGTAAGAGAGGCTTAATGTCTCTGAAACCCTGCCAGGAGAGGAGGACTGAGCTGGCAAATAGATTTAAATTTTGGAGGTACATTCCCTTCGTCTAAATCAGCAGTAGGATTTATTTCACTTAGAGTAATAGAGTTGGTTTATTGTACAGTTACATGTTGAATAGCTACTCAGTCTGCAGTAGTGTCCTTGGGAGATCAGATTGAATTTGATTCCCTGTATTATCAAACCTAACATCCTGCTGTTGTCACGTTTTTTCTACTGCAAGCCTTTGACTGTAAATATTTGAATGGAGAGTGACTGGGTTTTTGTTGTTACTTAGGAAAGTAGATCAAAAATGCCTGGTCATTATTTTGGGACTTCTTTGAGTTTAAGGGAGTAGTGCTTAATCATCTCTGGTTAATTCTAACATAGCAAATACTGTTGCCAAAACCAAGAATCTAACTTGCATGCACAGAAGCAGAGCCACTCTGGGGGAATCCTTCCTTCGTGCTTCTGTGGTCCCACTCCTTTTAAAGAACCCCCACTGAGTAGATAGAATTTGGATGTGTAGGATGGCAGCAAAACCCAAAGGCACAATTAATTACTGATGTGTGAGTTTTTGTTTGGTTTTAGTTGGTGAGAAAACTAATCTGTGTACTAAACAATGATGTGTTGATACAAGCAGTTTTTTATAAATACTTTTAATTTTAGGCACCCAGCAGCTTGCTTGAGGCACTGGAACAGCATTTGGCTTCTGTGGAGGGAAAGAAAACAAAGGAAGTCTCTGCTGCCAGCAGGTGAGCACCCAGTGAATTACAACAATGCCCATACTTAAGATTTGTCATTCTAACAATTTTCAGAATTCAGTAGTGTGGTGTTCTTGATTTTCATTCACTTCTGAATGTATCTTCCTAGAAATATAAATGAAGTATCTAGTGAGTAATAGTCTGATAGCTTAGCCACATTTGAAATGTAGGTATGTCTGCCTGTGTCTCAGACAGACATCTGATTATGCTGTAATAAACCACTGAGCTGAGACCTTGTATATTGTTCTTTTTAGCTTTTCTTGTTTAAAGTCCTTTGACTTGTAAGATTTATAAGGTGTTTGGATTTTGATATTCTTCTTACCCAAGATAGGATGGTATTTATCTGAATTGTTGTTTTTTATCTTTATATATTTATGGTCTACCTCTCAGACTATGAATTTATCTTAACCTTCTCATGAAAGTTCTTCAGTCCCTCCTCAGAACAACCAAATGGGCTTAAATGTGCTGTGCTGAAAGAAATTCTGTTATTCTTTCTGTCAAGTACAGTATCAGGATGTATGAAAAGACTTCTAACTGAATAATGAGTTCTTTTTTGGCATAGACATACTCCCACAGAAACTTGGTAAATATTGATAAATGTACCAGGCTTAGCTACTTTCCCAATTTGCTGTCTTTCTCCTCAGATTTTTTTTCAAGAATCTAAGGATTCACTGTGACAATATTCTGTTCATATGTATAATAAATAGGCAATAACTGCTGTGCTTTCTTTGCTGTTACATAGTGTACAAACAAACTTTCTGCACCTCAGCCATCTGAATAACATTCCAGTCTAGTCTAGATAACTTTAAAGAGAAAAGACAGTTGCTATGTTCCACATTTTCCAGTTCCTACCTGCTGAAGCTCGAGGGAGTCACTCTGTGTACTCATGCCTCTTTGTCACCAAACTGGTTTTGGGGTGTCTGCTCATATGTACCAGAGAGTAAGGGAAGAAGTGACTGAGGATGAGGATGACACACGACTAGATAAGGCACTTGATGGTTAAACTGTAAGTGATGTATACCTGACTGTGGGTTTTTTTAATAACATTTTTTAAAATTATTGCTGTTTTTAGAGCCAGTGCCCTGTCCAGTGCTGTTTCCACACTTGCCAATACAGGAATGTCATTCAGCCGGATGGATGAGAAAGAAAAGCAGCAGGCACTGGAGGAGGAACAAGTTAGACTGCAGGCACTTAAGGTACAATGTTTTTAACAAGTTTTGTATTCCAAGATTTTTTGTAACTGGATAAAATGGTGTGTGGTGAGGAAGCTTGCAAGGTCACTCAGTGTTCTATGTGAGGAATGTGAGCTGTGTAAAACATACACCCATGCTTTGACCAGTGCTGTAAAAATGGAATGGATGTATCTAGAAGTAGTGAAGGATGTAAACCTGAAATGCATGTAAACAAGGTTGTTATATTATTACCTTATTATTGGGATGCACATTGGCACGCTGGTTTCTGAACGTCTCAATTGAACCATGATAAGACTCGTAAAGTAGGGAGATGAGTCTTCCTAAACAGAGGTCCATTGAGCTGTTTCTCTGAATGACTATGGAGGGAGCCTGGAATGTGTAGCTTGACTAGAAGTGATTTACATCTCGGCAGTTATGGATTAAAAAGAATTATTTAAAGTGTCAAGTCTCACCTTGATTTTTACATGCTTTGTTAAAACAAATACTCTTATCTCTAATTTCAATTATTTTTCTGGTTTTAGGACTTTACAGAAGAATAACTGTTTTATTTATTAAGACCATAATTAAAATTTTCCTCTTGGAAAAGGTCTCCAGGACTGAAATGTAAATAAACTAGTAAGACTAAAATGCCAACTGTCTCTCTCATCTTTCAGGAGCAGCGATTAAGAGAGATCTCTGTAGTATCAAATTCCACTTCCACATCAGCATCCCCAAGCACTTTATCAGGAAAAAGTGTGAATACCACTGTAGCTGTTGACCTCTTTGCTGCACCAGCACCCACAACAAATAGGTGAGAGATGCTTTGTGTTCTGAAAGAAGCAGAAATTACAGCACTGGCTTGTAGCTCCACAATTAACTGCAAAACTGTGATCCTAGTTACCTCTCAGGTACCTTTTGCTGATGCTTTCTTGGTGTACCCACAGGAATTTTGTCAGTAAGTGCTTAATTACCAGTTTGTTGTACCACTATTGTTGATGGGCTGGTAGCAAATAAGAGAAAATGAGATTGTATGAGTGTTCATAAAAGCAAGAATACAATGCCTGTTATGTATCTTCATATTTCTCTCTCTCTCATTTCTTATTCAGCATGCCCAACCTTTCTAGTGATCTTTTTGATCTTCAGCCTGCATTTGTTCCAACTGTGCAAAGTACTCCAGCTATATCAACATCAGCAAGCAGTGCTTGGGGAGGTGAGCTCATACCTTGATTTGACTGTCTAAATGATAAGGGAATTCTTAGAATACAAGGTTCATACTTAATTGAATCTGCATCTTAAACCTTAACTATTTTGCATCCAAACATTCATAACAAAATATGAAGGAAATCATCTGAAAACCGTCAAACTTTCATAAACACAGCATTAGTGTTGATGGAACAAAGGAGCAGAACTGTTCAGTAAAGGGGACAGGGAGAAGAAATGTAGCTAAAGATCAAAGCTGAAAAATACTGGGAAATAAAACCTAAGCAGGTGTAACTGAAAAGATCCTGGACTAGTGTTTCCATTGAATTAAGCAATATTTAATATACTTCTCATTTAAAAGGTGTTGGTAACTGCAGAGTTCTTGTAAAAAAGCTGTGGACTCCAGTTTCTTCACCCATCCTTCCAAAAAATGGTCAAGTTAGATGTCAAAGAAATGGCTTAAATGCCAAAAGAAAGCAATGTTAACACCATGGTAAATGTTAGTGTTTTAATAGGTGGAATTGATACTCTTATATGCTATTTAAAAGGTAGATTATTGAAGCCAAAAATGTAGTATCTAACTTCTTTGATGTATGTTCTGTCATTCTCCCCCTCCCACCCAATGTCAATACTAGAAATATTCTACCTAAGTAGAGAGCTGTTAGGATTTTTATCTGAAACTAAAAATTTGTATCTAAATGGCGTGACCGTTAGGTGGAATATTTACAATTTGACTTCGTCTAGAGATTCTCATATTCAATCATTTCAGTCTGTTTTTCTTTTCCATTATTTGTACTCTATATTCTTTCCTTCACTTCTGCGTCTGAAAGGTCCTTTCTCGTCTTCAAATGGTTGTGTTGGTTCTCCACCTCATCTGGACATCTTTGACATGAAGCCAGTTGAAGAAGCTGTAAAATCTGCCACCCCTTTCATCAATTCTTCTTTTTCCTCCAAACAAACAGTGGAACTGTTTAGTGGTAAAAAAAACAAACCCCATGTAATTTATTTGCAGCTGGAGATAATAATGCTAATAAAGTGGGCCATGTAATCTTTTTGTGGTTTGGGCCAATCTTCACTTTTTATTAACAAGTGAAAGTGGTGCATTAATTCCAGGTGTAGTAAATTATATGTTTCCTTAAACATTTATTTCTGTAGTTGAAATAAATTAGTATTTTGTTCTGCTTGCCCAGTCCAGACATCCTAAGACTTGCAGTGTTGCTGAAATCTGCTGATTTCTTTCAAACTGCAACCTCCTTTCTCTTTTGTAATGGGGAATGCAGGAGTTACTTGACTTTTCAAATCTGTAAAATAAAAAAACCTTTTTATAATAGTAAAAATTCTTAATTTTTAACTGCAGGCTTAATTGTTGGGTTCCCTCTTCCTTTTTCTCTTTAAAACTGACCTTCTTTTCTTCTCTCTTTTTGCAAAGATGACTTTAGTGGTCATAAACCAACATATGCTTCTGTGTATCATCCTGTGACTGTTGATGGTAATTTGATTTTTTTGGTTTTTTAAAACTTTCTGGTTTCACTAGAATGAGTGATATTACTTCATGGGTGTATTTCATTACTCAACTTTTTTTTTCAGGTTTTCCTCTTCATTCAGCTCCTCCAAGTACCACCTCTTCAACAATTAATGTGGACTTTGATGCTGTTTTTGGAGGAAAATCAACAGCACTGGAGTACAGGACTGAAAATGGTAAAAACTGCCTTATGACTAATTTATACCCTACAGGCAACACTTGCTTAACAATTTAGCATAATTGCTATTGCAGTTGAAAATTTAATAACTTAATATATTTGCAAGGTGATTATGGGCTGATAAGAGGCAATCAGTTCAGTTGTAGTTATTTACTTTAAAATTAGCTTTGACTGATTTCATTCTCTGTGTAATAACTGTTTCCTCTCTCTCTGGGGGAACGAACTTTGAATGTGGCCCACTGGATGTCTCCTAATGGGTAAGCTCGGGTTCATTTGTCTTCTGTGCTTTCTCTTGACACATGATAATAACTTCCCTCTGACTCCATTGAGAGGCAGAGCTCTTGCAGAAGTGCGGAATTGGTTGTGGATGTTGCTTGAAGAATACCTGAGTTAGTCTTTCTCTTGTGTATACTAAAGTATTGTTGAAGTACAATTAAGGATTCTTTCAGATTAGTAGGTACAATATAGTATTCCATAAAAAATAAGTTAAACTATGCTTCTATCAAAGTCTTAAATACTTCCATCATGTTGAACCTTCACATATAAATGCTCAAATTAGTGTTCTATAAAGAAAATACCTTCCTGGCCTATGGATGTCATGTATTAAATGCAATGTAACCATTTTGTTAACAGTTGCTTTTATTTTGTTTGTTTAGGTTTTAACTTTCTAGATGATGTATTGCAACCGACAGTACCACCACAAAGTCAAAGAGCCACTGTAGCCAACCAGCAAAGTGGAAAAATTTTGGCAAATGACCTTGATTCTTCACTTGCTAATCTAGTAGGAAGTAAGTGTGAAGCTTTTAAAATTAACTTACCCATTTGAAAGTAAAACAAGCTTTTTTTCCCTCCCAAATTAAAATGCTTAAGGATTTTGTGTTTCTTTTCCCCCACAGATCTTGGCTTTGGAGGAACTCCATCAAAAAAGTAAGTGCATATCTGTACTTAGAATATCCTCGCATGACTATTTGATAGTCTCTGGCACTAATATGGCAAGAATCTCAACTCTTGAAATAATCTGAAATAATTGAGAAGTGCATTGGAACAGTGTGTTTGTGGTCAGCCACTGTAACACAGCCAACCTTAACTTTTGAAGTAGCTCACTTTAGTTAGATTTGCAATTGCTGTATTTTTATTGAAGTATTTTTATGAAACGCTGTGAAAGTTACATCAAACTCCAGTTATTATATTGTACAGCGCAGTACTGATAGTTCACTTTTAACATAAACAGAACCCCCAGATTTCACACTTACTGGAGAACAGATACATAAGCAATTACTGGAATCCTGAGTGTTTCTTTAGATTTCAGCTGTGTGCATGCATTAAGGCATGTTTTGGTTTCTTATTATTTTGTTTTACTCTAGCTGTTGCCCCTCCATGAAAACTGACACCATGGTTTCATTTTAGATCGGATATGCAGTGGTCTCAGCCTGCAGAGAAAAAACTTACTGGTGGAACAAACTGGCAAGCAAAAACAAGCACATCTACCACGTGGAACCCGACTCCCTTACCCACTATCCCACACATGGTAATTTCTGTACTATGCAATCACACTTCATTCCAGCAAATGCTGCTTCTCTGCTTGAGTTAATTTATAAAGAACACCAAAGGCATTTGATACAAGACTGGGGTTAGATCGTACTGAATGAGGTAGAGGTTTTAGCATGCTTTATTTCCCCTCACTGTAAAACTTGTCCGTTAAGGACTTATGTCTCAAGTGAAAGGCTGATTACCTGTCTCAGTTCATAAATTCTTTTTCGATTGAAACAAATGATCCCAATCCAGAAAATTCCTGATGTGCGTGTTTGAGATACTCCCAGTCCCCCTCCCATGCACGTGTGCACACAAACATCCACCTTTAAGAATCCTGAGAATGTATTTTAAGGGCAAAACTGCTGTTCCTTCCGGTCTTTTCCCCCTTTTCAGTTTTATCATGAAAAACTGCTGCAACCCCTGCAAGGCACATAAATGAGGTCAAGCAGTACTTTGGACTTTTGATAATGCTCAACAGCATCTTCATATTTTTAACACAGTACAAAATGTTAAGTGTATCTTTTATAGTTATTTAAATGAAGAATTTTCATTTCTAGGAGGGATATTTGTAGGCAACTGACTTTTCTATGCTTTTAAAAGAGATTTTTCAAGTGTGTTGTATTCATAATATATTCATACAAATATGAATCACTTCTAAAATATAGCTGTCTTCGAGGGAAGTAGAATGTTCATCTCAGTTATATGTACAACTAGGATAATTACCACATTTGCTGTGAATTTTGGACTGCTGTCTGACTTAATTTTGCAATAAGAATAGTTTTGCCTCTAGTGCTTATTTTCCTTGTCTTACATGACTATGCGTATTGAGAAGTAGAAAAGTTGAATACAGTATTAAATCCAGTACTGAACTCATAAAAATGAAACTAAAAAAATCTGATGAGAGGGCACAGTTGTATTGCACTTTTATGTAAGATTTTTTTGAGACCATATGATCTCTTTATCTCAGCTAGGTGCTCTAGAATGTGTTGTTAGAGTGCTGATGCATTTTTATTTCTGGAACATTAGAGGGTACCTTAGCACCCGTTGACCATTGTGAATTTAAAGTTATGTTTTTATTTCATGTGTTCATCAGGTCTAAGCATTTGAGTGTTTTATGCCAGGTGTCTGCTCACGCATTTGCCTGCAACTCCCAGCAATTAATGATGTGAAGATCTAGCTCAGCTATGAGCCTCTTTAAAATCTGTGCCCCAGAACTGCAAAGGTCTCAGTGTCCTGGCTGGGCCTCTGGCACTCAGAACTAACCCTCCAATTCCTGTACCACTGCATCCTATCCCACTGCCAAGTGTTTCATCCAGCACTTGGGTTTCAGTATAATCAGCACTGCTTAACACAGCATGGCCTTAGGAAGCACATGCATCGCTGTGCCTGTGAACATAACCTGATAGAAGGTATTTCTGGCTTAAAATGCTCTTCATTTTTCTGTTTTCATATTGTGATATGTTGCTGACATCAGTTGTTAGTATGTGGGCAACGTTGACCTGACTTAACATCTGTTGCTATTCACTTCTGAAGCTGAATGGTCACTGGCTTTCTTGGCTTTTTTTCTATGCCCTTCTCACATAATGGGAGGAAGGAGCATTGCATGCCATGCCCTCTAAAAGCTTCTCACACACATGCTTGTGCAAGAAATATGCTCAAATCTGGCTAGGTGTAGTAAAATTTCTAGTTTTGCTGTAAGTCCTACTAGTGGTAGCTTTCTAAGCATAATTACTGATGTTACTGTCCTTGCCCTTTTTTTCCTCACACTTCAATTGTTTTAATGAATGAGTTGAGCATAGTTACAGACTGTTATGGTACTGGACTTGAATCCATCCCTTAGAGTTTCCAGCATGAATACCTATTAAATAATTTTCTATCTTATCCTTTTGCTATGCCAGAATGGAGTACACTATCCTGGATACGTAAGTCAATTTCTTGTAAATACATTGGTTATTTTAAGTACTGAAAAATACGTGTTTTTCAAAGTTTTATATAACTAAGTATGCATGAGTTTCTCTAAAATATATTAAAATTTTCTTGATTAAAGGTACCTGCTCCTATCACATACCCATTGACCACACCTCAAGTGCCTGTATATGGAATGGTAAGAAACGTGCTTTGTTTTGTATTCCTGAAAACTGAGTTGTCTCTACCAGTAGGTTTCATGTCATGCATTGTGATGTTCAAACCATCCTTCAAATGTATTGGCAATAGTGTGTGAAATCTGGTATGTTTCTCATACTGCATTGAAAGAGATGACTCTGAGGTTTATATAGCAGGGGTTTTTAAAAGCTTTGACTTTATTCGGTGTATGTATATCTATATGTTTATTTTCTACTATACTTAAAATGCAAAAAGCTGTATTTTGTGGAAGTAGTTTGAATTTTATATATTTGTTTTGTGGGTTTTTGTTCTTCTTACAGGTACCTCCTCAGGTTGGAGCTGCTCCTTTGATGGCACCCCAGTCAATGATGTATACACAGCCTGGTCTAAGGCCAACAAATCCTTTTGCACCTGTTTCTGAAACTCAGGTGAACGGTGCTCTTTAATCTTGTGATGACATTGAAACTTCAGCCTTGGTAAACACGGCCAAATGCTTCATGAAGGGCTGCTGGTGTATTTCTGCACGTGAAAGTGAGGGGTTTCTCAGTCAAGGGCAGGAGCTTTTGCTGCTGAGGAGGCAAATTCAGATGATGAAATTGCAGGAAGCAAGGAAGAAAGTAAAAATGAGTTTTTTACCTCTCACTGTTTCAATATTAAGTAAACAGGAGTGGTGAAGGTATGTAGGTTTTAGTCTCCCTATGACATTGGCTGGATACTTGGTTTAGTCATACTGACCAGACCAGTGTTGGAAGCTTCCTGAAGGATCAGGTGATAGGGGATTGAAAAAGGCATGGACAAGAGATCATTCACACTGGAGAAACTGTACTCCTGTCATCCAAATACCTTGGTCGTAATATTCTTGAGGGATTTTTCTAAAGTGCCAAAGCCTATAGACTTAACTTACAAGTAACAAGGCAGTCAAATAGATTCATTATTCTAAAACACTGGGAAACCATTGTTATGTAAGTGGCATTAATATGTAATCTTTGTTTCACAGATACAGTTTATGTAGAGCCACCAAAGCAACAAGATGTGAGAACAACCAAATACTGGTAAAAAAAGAAAAGACTGAATTTCAATCTTTCCATGATGTATTCCTGAACAGGGCAACTGTTTATTCCCTGTATAATACAATATTATTTTGAACTGCAATGCTTTAGAGATTCTTGTTTATACCATCACTGCAGTGTGAAGTCATGTTTGTTCCCTGATTTTTTTTTTTTAAACTGCTCAGCAGAAAATGTGTTTTTATTGAGGTTGACTCAGAAGGTGCAAGCTGGATTATCATCTTCAAAATCAAGGAGAAGGTTACATGATTGCTCTACAACCTTAATCGTCAGTGGATTACCTTAGGAATTGACTGAGGATGTCAAAACTATTTATTTTATCCATAAATTCTGTGGCTGTTGTAACCAAGACACAACACAGATCAAGTTGAGCAATAAAATTTTTATGTGCTCTAATAAATACTCTGATAGAGCAATGCTTGCATTATCATAAGGCCAATATTGTGTGGAACCAGACAGCTTTTTCACATTAGAATAGCTTACAGTAATTTGCAAACTTTATAATGTGAGTTTGAAATGCTGTGAATCAATAAGACACTTCTTACATAGATAGCTATAGTAAAAATAATAAATTGCTCCATCGGTATGTCAGTATTAGAGGGCTAAGTAAAAAGAGCCAAAAGCTGTAAGTCTGTGATGGAGCAGGGGAAACGAGGGTGTTACAGAGCAGCTCACGCAGCCTCCCACAGGTGCCAGCAGCTGCCCTTCCATGGGTACCTTCTCTGGGGTGGCACCTCCCACCACGGGCTCAGGGAAGAGCAGCCTTGGGAACCAGTGGCTGTCACTGCCCCAGCCACAGCACACGGGAGCAGCTTGAGTCTTGCTGATAACTGCAATAGAGGCAAGAGAGCCAATTCTTCTTTCTAAAGTCCATTAGGTCAAAAGACTCAAACCTTGCAATCATGCTGACACTTGTGAACTGGCAAATATTTTGAAATTATCCAGCTGTAGAGGATAGCTTGTGGGTTTTTTTGACATAAGAACCTAGTTGTAAACTGTATAAAAATAATTATTTTAAAATGTGTAAATACATGTAGACTTTTAGGTAATTGTTTCCCTGATGCTGCAGTAATCTTTCTTTTCTGTAGTAATTTCAAGGTAAAGATGCTACGTTAAGAAATCCAGACTCTTTTTAGGAGGAAAACTCTTTAAAACCAACTAATTTATGAAGAATGCTGTTCACAATGGGTCAGATGTGTACAGACTTCTGGCACATATTTTGTATTTAAAAATCTTCCTCCAAAACTGAAATTGGCTATGAAAATGCCTTATCTTGTATTTTTCACTGTCTGATAAAAAGTGATAGCATTAAAAAAACCCAATAATTATAATTAAGTAGATAGAAGTGGGAACAACCTTTCCTCCAGAAGTTTTGCAGCACAATGCAATGAAAAGCTCTCCTGTAAAATTACTTCTAATAATGATTAATATTAAAGCTGAGTTCTCTATTGTTACAATAAATAGACCTCCAGAGCAGTATGTCTTTATCCTTTGGGGAGTCTGTAATTGCAGAAATATCTGACTCTCGCCATAAATGCAGATGGGCCTGACAATCTTGTCAAACTCTCCTGCAGAGAACTTCTAAGTTAAGCACATTCCTCACAGTAAGAACAACCCTTCTCTTTTTCCCAATGCTTAATTCTGTCCAAAGAGTGAAAAAGTAGTATTTCTTAACCCTATGGTAAATATTTTGCCAAATGAATCAATACAAAAGAAACAAAATAAAACTCTACTCCTCAACCCTTGAAATCTGTAACTGCTAATTTCCTGGAAAGTGAAACTTTGCAGAAATTTAAAACTCAGTGTTCCTTGATGTGTATTGATTTTGAAAGAATTGGACCAGTATATGGCAGTTTAATGTTCAAGTTTGAATTACAAAGGGCTTCAAGCTTTAATCCACCTTTATTGGGTTGAACAATTGTACAATTTTAAGCCAATGAGTTCTTCAGTGCCTATAGTTGCCCTCTACATGATGAGGGAATAGATGCCATTTAGAATGGGTCGTTGTGTCGAGGGGACTGTTCATCTAAGAAATAGTGAATTCCATAGATTCATTCAGCAGTCAAAAGTCCTGTGTTCAAACAGACCAGTCCATGTAATTATAAATGTCTGGGCGTTAATGGCAGAGGTGAGAGTGCTACAAGCAGGCAGTTCCTAGCACTGTAAGCTGTTAGGTCTCTTTCTTATACTGAGTTGTATAAGTAATAATTCAGTATTTTAATAAAATATGCAAATAAATGCCTGGCAAACAGTATATATTTGTTATAACTTTATTGCAGAGCATTCTGAATATCTGGAAGATAGTTGGCTCAGAAATGGATTTAGTACTGGATAATAGTTTGCACTACTTCTGATTTGCTCTGATCTTTTAATGGTTCTTTTGGTCTGCTTTCTTGTAGCAAAGCTGTCTGATACCAACTTAATTAGTATTAAAAAAGGAGAAACAGCCACAAAGTATGTTTTAGAAACTTGATAACCTACCTTCTTTTGATGCTTTGAAACAGCTTTCAGCTTGATCCTTGTGAAGCAAAGATCGCTTTGCACCTTCTCTCTGCACACAAGTGCACAGGACTGGGTTTTGCCCACCTCTTCCTTGTGCATGTATTGGAACACATAAAATGGCAGAGTATGTGCTTAAATAACATACATGAGAAGTGAAAACCAAGGACTTAGGATGCTGTCAAGGCTTTTATGGCTCAGAACTTATTCTCCACAAAAACCCCCATTTTGAATACCCAAGGTTGTTCTTGAGGGTGACTGCATCCAGCCCACAGGAGCTGCGAATAGCAGTTGTGATGAGTAAAGAGAGATGTATATAAATGTGACTTTCCTTCCAACTCGTTGGATCAGAATCATGTTCTGAATACTTCAGGAAGCTGATAACTAAGATGTCTCTCCATGTTTGTCTGAACAAGGAGGAAGACTTTGATGTGTGCTGTATGCTTTGCATTATTGTACTTTAGTGAGTCACTTGACCCTCACTGTTGGGACTTGATGCTGCTACAGGCAGGCTCTCTATAATGGAATTACACCATAGGATAACTTCTGAGGGACTTTGGAAAGGTGGATTGTGTGAGGCCTCTTGGGCTTGAACGTGTACCTCTCTAAATAACTGGGGTTTTTCTAATGTTCTCCAGATATAGTTTGACTTCGCCTCCAAGAAGTTACTGATTTTTTTTTTAAATAAATTTTGGACATGTGTACTAGAAAACTCTCAGTTCTGTGCACATAGTGATGAAATATTTGTAGGTAAAAATAACAAATGGACTTTTGTTTAAGAAAAAAACAAAACCGACAGCAAAAACCACACACACGAAAGTAGCAACAACAAGACTTCTGACTACAAGATTGAATACAGGGTGTATTCTATCCCCAGCTGGATTTTTCGATGTGTGGCAGGGAGGGGGGGGTTACAATTAGAATAGTATGCACTGTGGATCGGTGCTTAATTTGTACATAAAAAGGAAAACTTTGTTTGGGGTAGTTTGTATTGTAAGGATAACATCTAAAGGCACTGTATCAGTCATTTATTTCCATTTAAAAGATTATATTTTTGAGCAATGGAAACTGTACATGTTATCATTTATACATTACTGATAGCTAGGAATATAGAAAACCTGTTGCTATGACTCTGAAGATGTATCTGACTTGTCATTGATCTGTACATCACTGCATCACTACTTTATGCAGACTTTCATGATCATTTATTTAAAGAGATTGTAGTAACTGGTACAGTTACAACAGGAATTGTAACGTCAAATCTTTCAGTATATCTCAGATGTTTATCCTTGTGATTAAGCTTAATCCTTTACCAAATGTTTGGCTGGAATTTCATCTTGGAGCAATGACAAAATAGGTGCTGGAACAGATTTCCCTCAACCCAACCCACACTTTATTTATTTAATAGGTTTTGTTTTGTATGTTATGTTTTCCCCCATAACAGGTTTGTGCCTTTTATTGGATATTTATTTAAAAGGAACTATGATAATTTAGGTTGCTTTTTTTCAGATGTATTCTTGTACAGCTGTTCCTTTATGTGAGTTCCTTCATTTTATAAGAATACAGAATGTCTGGAAAATACACTAGCCACAAACCGGAAAAAATCTAAGGGTTTATGTTCTGTGAATAATTTTTTTAAAAAGAAGCCTAAGCACAAGACTGGCTGAGTTGATATTTTAATTGTGGAACTTCACAATTTGTTAATATGCAAATTGTTCATTTTTTAAAAAACTGCTCATATCCAATTATTTGATGAAAAAAGTTTTGGAAAAAAATAAACTTTGGCATATGCAAGGTGTGTGTATGTGATCATTTTTTGTGTTCTCAGGCTTAAGGCTTTCTATAATGCTGATAGCAATGGCTGAATTAGGGTGCATGATTGGCTTGTTACTCCTTTGTGTTTACACCGGTGAAGAGACGGCTCCAGGGGGAGGCTGAGCTTTGGTTGAGTTTGCCTGGAGCTGGATTCGTTCCCCAAACATCATCATTCCACCAGTGTGCAGGGCCTGCACTAGCCGGGCTAGGGAAGGGTGGCTGCTGCAGGTGCTCCTTTTTTTTAAATTAGAAAACGCTATTTTCAATAGTCGTATTTTTGTTTCTTTAGGTTGCAGAGATCTGTTTTCAGTTGTGAGGTTGGAGTACTTGATAGTTCATTCGTGTTGAGTCACACTTCCATCTCAATGCTGAAGCAGCGGGCAGCGGCCGTGGGCTGTGGGGCCCAGGGGCTCGGCCCGGCGCTGTCACAGCGGCATCGCTCCGTCCCTCAGGGAAAGGCAGTAATTCCCTCAACTGACTGCACGGGGCGAGCAAGGGGAAGCTTATACGCGTAAATACGGGGCAAGCGTTACTGGTGATCCTTCAGAAACGTTTATTGTAAATTGTTAAAGGTGTTGCTCCTGTTTCCTGTATTTGGCTTGTTCGACAACATCTGCGCTCAGGGAAAGGCAGAACAGCTGCGTTTAGAAACAGCGGCGCTTCCTCCGTAGGCAGGAGCAGAGGCTGGGCTAGGGGACCCCCCCTTCCCGCGCTTCCCGCCCACCAGTATATTGGCACGGGACCCCCTCGCCAGGACGGGGCAAGCAGGCCATCCGCAATCCTGCCGCCCCAGGCAGCGCCGCTGCTGGAGCCTTCCCCTTCCTGCCGGAGCTTTCCGCTTCCTGCCCCGCCCCCCTCACCCTCACCGGGGCGGAGTCGCGGGTGGGCGGGCGGTGCCNGGCCGCGGAGTGGGGGCTGTGCTCCGCCAGCCGGGCCCGGGCCCCGTGAGGCGGCACCTCGGCGGAGTCGCGGGTGGGCGGGCGGTGCCCGAGGGGCGCGGATGGCGTAGGCCCTTCACGGCCTCAGTCCTGGGCCTTTTCGCGGGTGAGTTGCCCTCTTTCGATCCCGACCTGGCGTTATTGAGCACTGTCCACCTTACAGGAAGCTCAGGTCCCCGCGTTAAGCAGTATCGCGTTACTGCACTGCCCGACTCAGGGCAGCGAGCAAGCAGCGTGTTGTGAGAGCCCTCCTGGCACACGCTGCACGGGGCACGCCTTGCTGCTCCTGTTCCACGGATAGCGTGCCGTGCTCCAGGCACCTTTCCTGCATCTTCCTCTCTTAATCCAGTTTTAGACTGCTGAGAAGGTTCACTCTTCAGAAGCGCCCATGTGTTCTTCTTGAAAACCAACAAATGTGTGTCTTCTAGAAAACAGGCAGAACTTGTTTCTCCAACTTTAAAAACTGATGTACCAAGCATTTGATGGTTCCGTTGAGTGGTTGAAAAGAAGGAATCAGTGACTTAGGCAGTGGTATAATGTCACAATCATATGTTGTTCACTTTCAGCTCTAAGCTCACTCTTGGTACACCATCTTCATTGCTGTTTTATTTTCTTTGATCAATAACTATTGATCAGAGTGGCTGTACCTGGCTGCCTTGGTGATCTCAGGAAGTGCTGGATGTCTGCCCCATCTGATACAACTGCTTTTATAGAAATAAATTGATTTGCCTTGCATTTTGGTGTTTCTAGATGTAGTGCTTGTACTGCTGATGTGTCTTGTCTGGGCATAGGGCCTGATCAGACAGGTATGGTGCATTTGCTTCCAGTGATCCAGTTTCTCCTTTTCCTTTAAGGTTTTTTTAACAATAATTAGGATCTGGCAAATCCTAACTGGGCTGGAAAACCATTGCTGCTTCCAGCTGACTTTCTTCCTTCCATGCCTTGTGGGAGACTAACACGATGGAAGTGAAAGGGAAGGGCCGTGCCTTCAGCTGCCCTGTGAGACCTCACTGATCCTGACAGAGGAGAACTTGTGGTCTGTGCTGACTCTGCAGTGCAGGTGGCCACCCTGCAGGAAACAGGACATGACCAGCCTCAGCAAACACTTAAGGGCATCTGTCACATCCCTCATTCCATGCTGGGGGCTGCCTCTGTAGCTGTTGTGTTTGGTTGCATGTTGTTTCCTTTCAATAACTGTGTTTGAAATATCTTGTGTGCTGTACCACACGGCTCTGAGAGTTCTGGGGCTGTGCCTTAGTCCTGTGCTTCTCTTCAGTTCTTCATAACCTTATGTTTGGATCTAAATGTTTTGGACGTTTCCTGATTCTCGGTTTTGAGAGGTGCTCTGATCAAATACAGGTGTGTCTGCAGAAGAGATCCTTGATGGTGATAGTATAGTACTTGGATGTAGATGTTAAGATAGATTTTCTTTTATTCAAAATAAGGCTACACTAAGAAGTCGTAATGGTATTCTGCTCTGCAGAGTGAAAATACTACTGTCTTGAGGGTAGATTTTACTAGAGCTTTTTTTCTTCAGAAAATAGGTTTCTATATCAAAAACATTTAAAGACTTGCTGATCACTTGCTTGACATTTGCCCCCTCACATGCTGCATGGGCAGCCTTACTGTGAATCTTGTCTTCAGAGGTGTTTTCTGTAAGTGTCTTGGCTCTTCACAAAATTTATGGCTGATGTCTCGTCTGAGGCAATTGATCTGTGAATTCTTGTCCCTCTCCAGGTTTCAAATGATGTTAAGCACTCAGAGTAAGTAATGTTAAGACATGGGATTTTACTGGATAACAAATTCTCCGAACAGAACTTTTAGCTCTGGTGGTTTTGAGCTATTGCCCAGACATTTCCAAATAAAATGCCTTCTTTGTTCTGCCTTCTTCAGCAGGTGTGAGGATGCAGATCTGCAAACACGTGTCTCTTGTCATGTTCTCTGCACATGCCCCCAGGTGATGAAGCTTTCTGCAGAGTGAGTGCCTGCAGCTCTTATTTGGGTCATCCCTCAGAAGAGAACTGTAGGGACACGTGGGAATGTGCTATCCTGCTGCATTTCAGGGCTTCTGCAGAACATTCCTGTGGCTTGGCTTGAAGTTTGCAAAACAGTGTTTTGCCAGTGAATTTTCTTCCTACAAAGATAGAGATGAGTTTTGACAGGTCTTTGCAGAACCTGTAAGGTGATTCTGCAGTGGAGGTGCTGTGGAATACATCACAAAACGGGGATCCTAATGCCTTTGACAGCCAGCTGTGCCTCAAAGCTGATCTGGTCAAGCTTAGAGAAGTGACTGTGCCTCAGCCTCACAGATGGGGAGGTGGGACAAGAGCCTGACCAGCCAGCTTGGAAGCCCCAGCTGGAAAAACCTGGGGATAAATCTGAGCCCACCTTGAATTGGGGCATTATGTAGTGGAAGGAGATCACCAGTATACAGGAGGCCTGGATTTACTTCTGGATTCACTTCTCGACATCTTTGTTCCAGGAGGACGTGGATTGTGTCCTGTCCCTGTGCACAGACAGACGGGAGCTGAGGCAGAGCTGGGTGCCAGGCAGGGTGTGGGGGGAGCTGCTGCCCACCCACTTTTGCTTTCTGCCCCAGGCCCCGGGTGATCTCAACGACCAGAGTTGCTTCCACAAGAGGGAGTTTCATATCACAGTATCCTCAGGCCTCACTTCTACAACACTTTCCCAAACCTAATCCTTGTTTTCTTTGTTGAAAGCTTCTCTATGAGCTTTATCCAGAGGCAGGAATGCTTCCTGGCCTGTGAGGTAGCTCGAGGCATTCCTCAGGCAGTCTGAGGTGTGGTTTCTTGAGTTTGGATCTACCACCTGGACAGTGCTGCCTGCTGCAGGTTGTGGAGTTCGTGTTCTGCTACAGATTTCCTTAATGATAAGGAAGGCAGGGACTTCTTACTAGATTCAGTACTTTCATAGTAAGTTTCTTTAGCCAAGAATGTTAAGGCATCATAATGAGGGGGAGCAGCTCCATGTCTAATACCACTTTAGTAACATATTACAGTCTTTTTCTGGTGTGAAACTTCTGGAATGGAGACACCACGTTCAAAAGGAGGAGCTGAAGAGGCCTGTGGTAGGGCTTCCATCAGGTTTTACTGAGCTGTGCAGACAAGTAAGGGCAGAATTACCTAAGTGGGGGAGTAGGGTTACCTGTAATTATGTGTGTAAATGGTGGCAAGGCCAGAAACATGTGCTTGATCCCTGGCTTGATGTAACTTTCAGAGGCTGGGAACATTGTCCCCAGGCAGGTGCACTGCTTCCTAGGATTCTGAAGGAGGCACATGCCAAGGTAGACATCCTTGCCGGCTCAGGCCTGTCTTCTCTGGCAGCTTTTCCAGTTGATGGTAGGACTGGCTGGAGTTGTTCTCTAGAAGTTTCTGTGGCTTCCTGCTAGCTATAGAAGGAGCTTTTGAAACCAGGCTGCTCAGTTCCATAGTGCCTATCTGAGCACTATCTCAGCTTTCCCCCCTTGCCACGACATGCTTGATGAGGCCGTGACTCTTTTCCTTCATCAGTTTTATCCTAAATCATAATCTGGTTAGCCACAGAGAATCATTATCCCTGCATTACAGGTAGGAAACCCAGGTTTAGGTCTGTGGATACCCACCCCTGTAAGGTGTCATTTGACCTCAGCCAGGACTGAAAGTACTACTAGCCACGTACCCACAAATATGGTTATGAAATAATCCTTGCACCTATCCCTTAGTTCCCTACCAAAAAAAAAGCAGGGAGGGGGAAATGAAGAGGTGACTAAGACAGGAAAAATGCTTTTGTACTCCAGTCCAGAAAAAAAAGTTTACATTTCAAACTCCCTCTGGATGTAGCTGCAGTAAGATGATAGCATTTCTGTGTCTAGAATTTCCATAAAACTCTTCTAACATTGAGGGTTTCTTTCTCCCCTTAAAGGAAGATGTAGATTCCTTTATGAAACAGCCTGGAAATGAGACAGCAGATGTAGTTCTTAAGAAGTTGGATGAGCAGTATCAGAAGTATAAATTTTTGGAACTTAATCTTGCCCAAAAGAAAAGGAGGTAAGTCATAATTTTTTTCAGAACTGGGAAATGTTTAGCACAGTTCTATGTTTTTTTAAATAATAAGTCTAGTGGCCAGGAAGGCCATGGGGATCCCAGTGCCTCTGCCAGGGCTGTCTGGGAGAGCGATGCCCTCAGCTCTAGAGAGCTTTTAGTTGAACACTGCAGAGTCCTGTGGCTCTCACTGTCTGTCGGAATAGTCCATGAACCTCAGAAGGAACACTCTTGTTTTGTTTTACCTGCAGTGGTTTCTGCCTATATTTCTGCAGAGGTTTCCCTCTCCTCTGGGAGATGACAAATACACAAAATGTACCATTTTAGTAAAAGGGGGTCTGTCACTGTTCTGTGTGTTGTGAAAGCCGAATGGATTGCTGTGCTTCCAAAGCCAGCGAGCCTCAGTGTTGTGAGGGGCAGGTGAAGCTGGAGCTGAGCTGCCTTTACATGCCGTGTCTTCCTGGATTACACCTGCATTTGTAAGCCTGGGAAAAGCTGTTAACAAGTTTTGAAATGGAGGGTGGACTGTATAATAAAACTGATCGCTTGTTTAGGAAACTTTATGTCTCTGTAAAATAATAAATTATGACTGTTGTTAATTCACAGGCTAAAAAGTCAGATTCCTGAAATAAAACAGACATTAGAAATTTTAAAACACATGCAGAAGAAAAAGGTAAACTATTTTGAATATCTAATGAGTATGAGAAAAGCTAACTACCTTTCCACCCTAACAGAACACATTGCAAGAAATGTTTTGGAGAGCACACTTAATATGCCTTTATAAATAACAGAATTGTTTTTAAAGGTATGTAGTACTTTCTGAAAGCTAGTTCAAAAGTTTAATGTTTGTAATGCAAACTTCACTTTTAATAGTGTATAGATTGCAGCTAAGCTTTGACTTCATCTCCATTCTTTATAGAGATTTCTGTATTGTTTTTAAATATATATTTTAAAAATGCATTATTCTTGGCGCTCTAATGTTGAAGTAAAGTTACCTAGAATTCCACCCAAGTTAATACTGTATCAATGGCAAAAAGCAGAAAAGTGTGCTCTTTATTGTAAGTTTTTTTTCTTTGACGTAAGTTTCCAATGAAAACAGCAATTTTAAGTTTTATCATTTGTCTTTAAGGATTCCACACATCCAATGGAAACCAGATTTTTATTGGCAGATAATCTCTACTGCAAAGCTTCAGTTCCTCCTACAGATAAAGTTTGTTTGTGGTTGGGGGTAAGTAAAATGGAACTTTCTCTGAAACTGTTTCAGTAACTTATAAAAGGCTTGTGAAAGAGAATTTTGGTTGCTGTCTCCCCTGGTTGTAGTGGGCATGATTCTGTTGATGGGTGCATGGTGGAGCTGCGCCCTGGCAGCAGAGCACATCTAACCAGGAAACTTCAGTGTGTTAGTGAAGATTTCTTGTTCTATTTTATTCAGTTCCTGAACAGTAAGACTTCAGAGAATTGTCTTTTTGCTGGATTGTTCTTTCCAAAAAGCTTGTTTGTATTTACCTTACCATTTCTGTCACTTTTTTGGTTCAAATTACCATCCAGCATTGCCTGGCATGGGAACGTGCCCAGCAAAATAACTTAGTTTGGCAAGTAGCTTCCCATCTTCTCTATGTTATTTGTATTCAGTATCTTGCTTTCCCTTTTTGTGCACCTTTTTAGGGAAAGATGGGTTTTCTGTTACTCAGGTACCTGCCAGCATTTAGAGTGGATGATTGCACTAAAGCCTGGTGGGATCAGGGTTCACAGCCCAAATTCCTAAGTACTTAAGCAATATCAGGTTGGGGTATTTTGTATTTAGAGGCTTCATTATATGTGGAGATTGACCTGCTGATGCTTATTTTGAGACTTTTAAATCATGGATGTTCCTAAGTCCCAGTGTTGGCTGCCAAACAAAACCTCTCAGTTAGGACAGAAACACTATTGACACATGACGCATCCAGACTAATTGGACAGTTGCTCCCAACCTCTCCCACTTCTATCATAAAAAGAAAAAATTTTTCTGATACCTGTTGCTTTCAGGAGACTGTCTTCAGAATTCATAAACACTGACTTTAATGGAGTATCCCAGGTTTATTTTCTAACAGAACATCAGAGAAAGTTCATCCTATTGACAGTTCATACTGAAAAGCTATAATGAAATACCACACACAAACAGTTCATTTTATTTAGGTGTTTTTGGCCTTCTGCCTTTCTACTGCTTGTTGCTTACAGTTTGTGTTGGGCTGTGCATGGCACTGTTACTGGGTATCTCTGCCCTCCACTTGCTTTAAAGGACAGCTTATCCAGCTCTGGCAGCTCAGTGTAGCCTTCCCTGGGATCCTGTCAGTCACAGAATGTGCCTCTGCTCAGGGCACACTTGAATGCGACAAAGCTTCATTGGTGCATTTTCACCTGATACTGCTCTTTTGTCTCGTCCTATGGTAGCTTCTTACTGAAACAACCATGTGTGATTAAAAACCACCACCACAGCACCAGAGAGGACTTCTATGTCTGTGTCTTTAAACACCTGTAATAGCTCTTGTTACTGACAGTGCCAGCTGTTTGTCAGTGTTCCACACAGAGAGCCTGAGGTTTATCTTGAATCCAGCAAAAACTCTTTCTAGAGTTGTGTGGCACCTGAAAGGTGCTGCTAAGAAACATAAGGTCTCTCACTTTTCAAATACAGTGAGGATGAGATGCTGATGCCTGAAAGGCTGAATGTGATCCACAGGGGAAGAAATCCCTCCTTGCTTAGCTATAGGAAGAGAACTTCTTTAAGTCACTAGGGAGATCTATTACTCAGTTACTGAAGGGGTGGAGGCTTCAAGTGGATTCTGACATTGCCTGTCCTGCATCTTGTCGTGGCCTGGCAGGACAGTCTGCTGCTAACATGATTAGTTATGAACAGCAGCCTAAAATAAGCTCAGCATGGCTTAGTCCTTACAATGCAAGAGTAAGGGCTTTTATCAATCTTTCTTTTTTAGGCCAATGTAATGCTTGAATATGATATAGATGAAGCTCAGGCTCTGTTAGAGAAGAATTTGTCAACAGCCACAAAAAACCTCGATCTTCTAGAGGAAGACCTGGATTTTCTCAGAGATCAGTTCACCACTACAGAAGTCAGTATCCTTTTTGTTCACGTGGGGGAGATGTATGTGACAGCCAACATCCAGGTAACGACCAACTTCCTGATGTGTTTTTATCTTAGACTGGCTGCCCTCAAAATTCTGTAGGACCTATGAACTTTAACTGTCCTAGCAGTGAAATGGAATATTGTGTTTGCAGGGCTGAGTTGGACGTTGGTGTGTGAGAGGTAGCAAAGCTTGTATTTGTGTCCTCATGAAACCTACTGCAGTGGTTGCAACCCAGACTGACTCCAGAGTGAGTTGGAAGTGTGGATTGATGCCCAGGTGACCACTTCAAAGTACAGTGAGCCTTCCTCCTAGAGCAGATGAATATTGTTCACCCATCACACCCTTTGCAGCTGCCTCCAAGCAGCACAAGCCCTGCTGCAGCAATCCTGGGACTGGCTTAGGCTGTGCTCAGTGTTTTTTTAATTTCTTCATACTGTCATGAATCACCTCCTAGGTGTGTGGGGCTGTTTTTTGTACTTTCTACTTAAAAACTGTTTTAATGAGTGTAGCCATTAACTGAAACATTATATTTAGTTTAATGAAGGCACAACTGCTTGTTCTTTCAAGTTGACACTTGAGCTGTCTTAGTGGTACAGGAGTTTGGAATGCCTGAAAGAGGCAAATACATGTGATATGGGCAGCTTGACTGAAATCAGCGAAGTTAGGCAAAACTAAAAGTGTGTTTCTCTGCAATATCTTTTTGGAGGTTTTTTAAGTAATGATATAAATACTGCAGTTACCAACAGTTACCAGTGTTCCTGAGTGTTGAAGCTCTGCACCAAGTGAGCCCTTTCATGAAATGGTTTCTATACTGACTGTTATAACTAAGAGGCCAACTCTGTAACCTGCTTTTTCTCCTTTTTTAAAAATCTCTTTTTTTTTTCTCTCTTTTCTGATAGCATGAGCTGTTTCCTTAATTCCACACCCTCAGATATGGCTAGAGTTTATAATTGGGACGTAAAGAGAAGAAACAAGCAAGACCCTTCCAAAAACAAAGCATAGTTTTGCCAATTTTAAACGTGGTTTCAATTTCCAAGTATTTTTTATTTAAACACCCCCAAACTTCATTCAGGACTGAGTTACTTTCAGCATTTCAGTAAATGGTAAAATATATAAAAACTAATGGTAAGCACCATTTTATTTATTTGTAAACTCAAAATTTGGTTTCATGCATGCTTCATGAAATGAATTATTTGAAAAGGCACCACACAGTCCAGCAAAGGATGTAGTATTTTGATCGGACCACTCTGTCATAAATAAATTTCTGCCTGAAAGCCTGTCTGAAAAGCTGCAGGGCGTGTATGAAACGGAGCCTGACATGTTCACAGGCTAAGGCAATGCAGAGGTTTTCTTTTTCATCTCTGTACAGCTGATGAAGTTAACTTTGACTTGGGCTGGGAAGACGAGCAGCTGTAATGTTCTAGGAAACAACAAAAACAGTGGAGTCTTGGGGCTTGTTTCAGTCAGTTAATGGCAGCACCAGTCTGCAAGCATTCCTGGATACCTGCTTTGGATAAACTTGTAGTAGTAACTATGGCTGAGCCAACTGCCTGTTACTGAGCTCTCAGCACTTCACATGCAGCAGTTTGTGGTTTGTCCTCAGAGGGCAGTGGGAAAGGAGTGAGCAGCACAGGGGATGTCAAGCCTGCAGGTCTCACCCCTTCTCTTTCATACATGTGCACACGTTGGTTGTTTTGGCAAACATGTTGAACAAGGATACCCAAGAGCCCACAGCTTGTGAGAGCCTCCCATTTCCACCCCCTTGGCTCACATGGCCAGTTCAAATGTCTGAATACAGCCTCCCAGGTGGTGAAACCTGTGTTAGATCGGGATGGGTGGCTGGAACATGACCTCTGGTGGTACAGCTGGAGTCTTTTTTTGGTCCTTATGAAGCCTTGCGAGATTGTTGCCTTTTACCTTTGCAGTTTCTTTCTAAAATGAAATGCTCAGTGGTGATGTCAGTGGCTAATAATCACATTCTGTGACTGAGAGTACAGGTTTCACTGCAAAATAAATGCAAATGTTAACTGTTCAATATTCATGTAAGAAACAATATACCTGTAAATTTTTTGTACTTTTATTTCATGATATTAAAATAGTAAAACTAAACAGTTGTGGCAAACAGCTGTTTTTGTGCATCTTTCTTTGTGTGAAAGTCATGAATGTGATGTGTGATCTTTTATAATGTTTCCCTCCCTTAACTGGGCGTGGGGGGTGAAAAATTCCGTGGAAGCAGCAGACGTGAAAAGTGTGGCTGCTGGATCCTGGTATGAATGAAAGGGGGAGTGTGAGTCAGCACATCTGAATTGGTGACTGAAAACAAGTGATTTACCAGCACCAGCACCGTGCCTGTCACAGAGTGACCTGCAGGGAAGGGCAGAGAGCAGGTAAACCCTCAGCACTGGTCACCAGTAAGTGCCTGGGCTCATCTCTTCCTTCCCCAGGGCGATGCTGTTCGTTTCAGTGTCTCTGGCTGCAGCAGAGCCATGTGGAGCTCTAATGTATTCTCCAACAGGTATCTGCTACAGCAGCAGGACCTGGGGCTGGTCAGGCCGCAGGCTGCTGGTTTCCATTTTCTTTTCCTAGCATCAGCAGTGATGGAAAGGCAGCTGCAAACACATCCTGATTTCTCTTACAGTTTTTTGCTTCAGTTTGGATTAATGAGATCCCAACAGGCTGTGCTCCCCCACCGCCGCCACCCCCAGCTGGTCCTAATGCAGCAATTGCCTGCCTTTGTTGTGCACAACGAAACGACCAGTTAAGCATTTTTGCACAGCAAAAGCAGAACCGAGCAAAATCAGCACCGTGTGCCACTGCCAGGAACCTGCTGCTGCATGTCAGGGGGGACAGGGTGACAGCCTTGGAGCTGAAATGGCTCCTGTGTTCAAAGGTGTCTGGCTCCTGGGGGGATGGGAGATGGCTGTGGCCATCATAACTCATGGTTTGGTGTTTGTGTGTTTGATCTGAGGTAAAGAACCCCAAAACTCCCAGGTGAGCTCAATGACTAATCCTTGCCTAGGTCTGCTCTGCCCTTGGCTGTCACAGCTGCCGTGCCACCAGTCCTGCAGAGGCCTCCTGGAGGGGCCAAGGCTGCGGTGGCTGCAGCTGCTGGGAGCAGGGGGTGGTTTTGTCTCAGAGTAGTTGGTCTGGTTTTTCTCAGCAAGGCAGAGGGCAAGTTCTGCAGAGTGAGGCAGGCCCTGCAGGGAAGGGTGTCCAGTGGCTGTGAGGCAGTGCCTGGGAATGGTGGATCCAGCCCTGGCAGGAGTACAGAGCAGGGAGAGGGAGCAGGGAACACAGAGAGAATGGGCAGGTGGAAGGAAAAAAAAACCACCAAAGTTTCTTTACAAGTTTTGAATTTCACATTATCACGTGGTAACCATTTTGCTAAATACAAGCATATTTTCAGTCACATACAGACAGCTAAGTACAGCGTTATTTTCACAGTTCGTTACAGTGCATAACAAAGCGAGGACAGTGTATAGTACGCTTTTATTCTGGAGGTTCTGAGCAAGTTCAGTCTAACATGCAGATTGTTTTTAACGTGGTAGAGACCACAGAAAGTTAGGTTTTGCTTTTTTTTTCTCTTTGTCCTAGAGTATAAGAGCTCCTGACCTTTAGCCTGTGAGAGGTATCACCTTCTGATTTCTCAAAGTCCCTCTAAGTCAAAGCATTAAAACCAGTTGCTAGAAAAGAATTCTTAGCATATCCTGTAAGTTCTTCATCTTAGAAAAAACATTCCAAATTTTGTACAGATGAGTCTACATTTCCTATATTTTAATAAGCTGTCTAGAAAATGCAAGGAATTAGAAAAAGATGTAGATAATGATTTCTCTATCATTTAATATAACAATTTATTAACTCTAAGTAGTTAAGACTGTGTACATTTTCTTCTGTACTGTTCCTCTTTAGAATTACAACACTTCTGTATTTAAATTAAAGATTTACTCCGAAGGCCTGAATGCACTTACTGGCTTAGGCTTTCTGGAATTTCTCCCTGGGAGCAGTAAAGGGGAATGTCCAAAACCCATTAAATAAAATATTGTGTGTCTCATGAAAAGTGATCTTTCCCCTCTGGCCAGGTTCTCGCACAGGAAATTATAGAATGTGACTATTGCTAAAATGTTTGATCCAACACCTCACTGCCCCTCATGTCACACTGGCTCTGCCCTTGGGGCTGCTGCTATCCTCAGCCAGACACCCCAAGACATGCTTCATGTCCAGCTGGCCCCTGAAAAGCTGAAGCAGCTGCTTGGTGGACTTTCCATCCAGGGAACAAAGGAACTGACCCTTTGGTACTGTCTGTCGTGCCTTTGTGAAATGCAACTGACCGAGCTGCTCTGAGCAAACCCCATGCTCTGGCCTGGCAGCTGCCCAGCTCCTGGAGTGCTCCCTGCACCCACCTGCACTCACCCAGAAACAGATTTTGTAAAGGGGATACTTTTTTTTTTACTCTTCAGGGCACTCAACCACAAGTGCCTGGCATTCGCTGGCCTTCAGCACAAGGTGTTGGGTACATTCACGGCCTGTTCAAGCAGTGACAAACTCACCAAGAAGCACCAGGCCACTGCCACCCCCCTTCCTGGCATCTGCTCCCTGTGCCCTCCCAGCAGGTGCAGTGCTGCTGCTCCCCTGCAGAGCCCAGGAACTGAAATTGTTCCTAGAATACTGAAAACAAAAGTGTTCGGGGTTTGGGCTGTTCAGTTGGGTTTGCTGTGGGTTTGGTTTTATTTTTTACAGCTTCAATATGGAAACCACAGGTTTTTTTCTTAATACAGACCTGCCCATGTGCTGCTGCAAACTATGAGAACAGGTTCAGAAGGAGAAACAGTCTGAACTCAAGAGCAATCAAGACCCGTATTTCTGTAGATGGAGCAGATTAAAAAGCTGTAACAAATATTTTCTTTTTCTCTACTCGGAGAACTAAAATAAACACTAGATGCTTCCTGTGGCTTTTACCTAATCCCCCCCTCCTGCCCATTGCAGTTTGGTGTATAAAGCTTTCAAACACAAGTTAAAAAGTCACTATAGTTTTATTTGTTTGCTTTCAATAGGCTGAACTTCCCTAATTTGCTACAGGAGCACAGGCACCCCATTGCACTTCAAAAGCTTGGGTTAAAACTTGGCAGAAGCAAAGCTTCTAAGTGGTGAATGGCATTCCCAAAAACATCCACCTACATACAGCTTTTGTGACACGGCTGCCATCCCATGATGGCCAACCTGAGATGGATCCTCTTTTGTCAAACTAAAACATGGAGGAAAACAGATTTCACTCTTGAGTGTGTCCTGAGGCTTTCCTTTCAACCTGCTCAGACACTCCTGCTGTGTTCCACCTTCCCAGTGCCAGTTCTCTTCCACAGAGGCCAAGACAGAAAATGGCACTTTAACAGTCAAAAGTACCAACGGAAGCTGTTGCTTTCAATGCTATTTAACTTCTTTAGGAGCAAATCTCACCTTTTAGGATGTCTGATACACCTGAGTTAAGCTTTTCAACTTTTTTATTTCGTTGGGTTTCTTTTTTTCCTCCCTCATTTCCATTCCTCCTTGTGACCTGGCTGGTAAGGTCAGCACATGCTGTTACTGAGACAGAAATGTTGGTGTATCCCACCTCGCTGCAACACCCCAGCCTTAAGACATAACACCTGAGGACATGGTTCTCTCTTTATGCTCTTGATCACTTAATTCTACTGGAAAGCCCTGAACTTGGGGTACTTTCAAGGTACTCACCCACGCAGTAAATGAGTACAAATTGCATTGGATAATCCCTACTGCAGCAAGAGTTGCCACTTAGGAGTTCTGGTTCAGCACAGCAAGAAAAGCACTGTTAAGGGAGGGATAATTTAAATTTCAATTACAAATCAAATAAGTACTGTTTTCCTCTTTAAATCCCACAAAATAGTCTTTGCTATTGAACTACGTTCAAGAACATAAGAAAGAAAACTCAGAAATGTGCATACCATGTCAGTAAACTTCTCCTGTGGAACTGAGCTTATGAGGAAATGGTATCTGTGCTGCCTTTAGACCTTCCTGGAAAGAAACAGCTCACACAAACCAAGATGTCCTCCCGCCTTCTATCTGTCTGCCCGTTTGTCATACGACTGAGTATCCATCCTGTGGCTCCACAAGCCAGCAGGGAGCTATGGATTTACTTAAAAGAGGACATATACAGTACCCTGGCATGTACCAGCCCATTCAGCTCTGTATACTCTCTCCTGTGTTGTGCAGCCCCTCATTTCTGCTTCCTGTCTCCTTACAACATCCACATGCACCCTCACTCACTCTCCTTCAGGTTTGTAGCCCCCAGTTCTGAAAGGTTATTTGGAACAGAACATTTCTCTCCAGGGTCTGTTCTGGTGTCCAAAACAATGTGGGAGGCTGTTCACAACGGGAGTGTTGCTCTCCCTTCTGTTACACTGAGTTCACTTAGTAAAGTACGTTTGGTTAGTAGAGTTCATCACCACTCGCCTCACTAGAGGAGCTCAGCACAAGCACCGCCTATCTGATTTCACCACTTCTTCTGAGGAGTGCACTACGTTTGGGACAAACCCACTCTTTACCCCTTCCCATCCCTCCTGGATGGAAATGTCCCCCCTTTTCACCAGCTCATATATATCACGAGTCAGATCAGTGAAGGCCTTCTCCACGTTAATGGCATCCCGAGCTGAGGTCTCAATATACTTCATACCATAGGCAGCAGCCAGTTTCTCCGCCTCGTGCCTGGTCACTTGCCGCTGTGTGTCAAGGTCACATTTGTGACCTACCAGAACAAAGACGATCTGGTACGGCTGCACGTGCACCTTGGTCTCCTCCAGCCACTCGTGGACGTTCTGGAAAGACCTGCGGTTTGTAATGTCAAAGAGGAGGAGTCCTCCAACCGAGTTCCTGTAGTAGGCTCTGGTGATGGACCTGCAAGCCAAGGAGCCACAACAGGGTTAAGTTACAGCTGTCTGAACATAAGTCCTTTAAGAAAGCAGCATTACCACCACCCTGTCTACCCTGCAGAATGCGGGGCAAGAGACGGCCATTCAGGCAATGTCTTAGGACTTTTAGCTTGTGCTCTGTAGAGCTTGTCATTCAAAAGGAAAACTTATCTTGGCTTAACGATTTCACACGTGGATATCTGCCCCACTGATGTATTATGTCTCTGTTCAAAATCCCCACCACCACTTTTTTCTCTTACGGATTTCTGTATGCTTCTGGCTGTTGAGTCCCACCCCCCACCATGTCAGTTCTGTGGACACTTCATCTAACCCACTGGTTTAGAAGCACTGACAAATCTAAGGATTCAGTTGAAACCAAACACCTGCTCTCTAACAGACACATAAAAGCAGGAGGTCAGAGATTTGGATGGGGTTGTAGCTCCCCTCCATATACCCAGGGCCTTGGCATAGGAACATCCACCCTACACCTAGATCTTCTCCCACTACACCACTGGATTAAAGTGACATTGCAGTGACAGGACACTGTTACTGTTAGTGGCACTGACTGGAGCAGCCCATCTGACCTCCCAAGAAACAGCAAAATGATACAAGAGCTTCCAAGGACAATCTGCACTAATGCTGGTTGCATTCCTGCCAAATACTGACAACATTAAACAGTCACCAAAAAGACCCTGGAACTGCAGACTGGGAAACAGAGCACATCTCCCACAGCTCTTCTGAGCCAGGCCAGCCCAACACAGCCAGAAGCAGCACAGGAAATCAGCAAACGGGGTGATGGAGCAAAGCTGAGGCCATGAGGCTGAGGAGAGCTACAGTTCAGTAACTACTACACAAGGGAAAACCAAGAAGCTGATTAACAGTGGTGTTTCTGCAAGTCATGGATTCGCTCTAAATCCAGAAGCAATGATCGATTTCAGTCCCTGGAGGAATTCACACTCAGGCCTGAACTCTCCTTGCTGGAGTAATATAAGCACTGCTGCATTTTTACCTTGGGACAAGTCTTTTTTTGGCCATGCAAGATTGTTGTTAGGTGCTGTTTGGTCCTATAGTGCGGGTCTCTGTCAAAATAGCCCCAAGAAAGGATGAACCAGAGTTTTTGAGAATTCTTTTATCAACAGACATACAGTGATGGGTGAAAATTCACAGAGGAAACTGAAGAAAGCCAGAAGCAGAGGGAAAAAAACATAGTTGGCCATGTTTGGATAATTTTTCCTCTCCAATTGTTTGGCTAAGGGACAATAGACACTCCGCAGATTTGGCACTGAGGGAACTAGATCTGCCTTTTGCTATCTGGCCAGCTGCAAACAGATATTGGCACTTTGAATTCACCCCCACACTGTCACAGACATTTCTGCTTCTCCCTTGGGTTCCACGCCATCAGCCCTGGCTCCTCCTGCCAGCAACAACAATGCCTCAGGTACTTCTGAAAGACATGACGGGATCTAAGCTGAACGCTGCTTCAAGGTAAAACTAGGTGAAGGTCTCAGTGCCTTTTCTTAAAGCCTTTTCCACAACTATTTTCCTCACTGATCTGCAGGAGGCAAAGTATATTGCCTTCATGCTGCACATCCCTCCCCAATTCCCTTCTGAGATTTCTACCTTCTCTCCTCTTGCCACACTCACACACTGATGCAGAGCAGTACAGGGACTTGCACCTATTTTGGCCAAGTTTTAACATAAAGGCAACGTCTCTGTCTGGGAACTGTCACCTGCTCTGTACCCACGGGGGGGACTCCTGCACCCAGGATCGGTGCCTGTTAGTTAGAGTATTTTCCTCCCAGCCAAGAGAGAGCTGCTGGCTGGAAGGAAACAGCTCTTCTGTAGGTGGTGGGACACAGTTCCAGGGAGCGAGGGCTGCATAGGCTTTTGCTTTTGCTAGCATTACACAACATCACGTTTCAGACAAGGAAATAGCAGTATCTGAGCAACCAGAGATGGGTAAAACCTGACGGATCCAGGAAGAATTGGACCCTGCTCTTCTACAGCTCCAAAGCAGCCTCAACACTGCCCCAGGCAGCATGTTTTGGGGCCTGGTCTGGCAAAATAGAGTGGCACATGCTTAATTGTAATTTAAGCCTTGACTGCACAGAAATTGCTACTAATTTATGGAGAGTGAAAGAGCTCACAACAGGGGGTGAGGAAGAGCAAAAATGTAACACAGCTGCTGCTCAGAGAATGCCAAGGTGTTTTCAAAATAACTACAGTGGTTTTGTTCTCATGGGGCAGCTGTTAAACTATGCAAAGCAGATTGGAAATGCTCAAATCAGAGAACTCTGAAAAAGGGAAGCTCATTTTAATGGACTTCCCTCTTAAGAAATTCCCTGTGCTTGACAAATGACAAAGTTTAAGGCTTCTAGAGAGCACCTGCTCCATTGTGCTTCTTGCCTATGACAAGTCCAAGCGGCTTTGGCTTACTCCAGTAACAGCTAATTCTTGTCTCTTGTCAAGAAACGTACCTTGTAGGAGGAGTCCAAGAGTTGTCTTCATGGAGCACAATTTGCCATAAGGCTAACAGTGATTGGAAAGGGATAAACACAAACCAGACGTTTTACTGTATTTTTTTTTTCACATTTCAGAGTGCACCATAAAGGCCCCTGGGTCTGTTCATTTCCCTCCAGCTTTTCATATTGGGAATTCAAGTCTGTGCTGTGGCAAGGGCATTTCAAAGTTGCACAATGGGTTTGTTTTAATGTCACTGACCATTCCTGCCCCTTGCACTCTTGCTGCCTTTGCAGGCTGCTGCCCACCGCAGCAGTGCAGCTGCCCTTGTGCTGAAGGTCGCCTGCTCATCATGCTGACAACCCGAGTGCTGGGCCAGGTCAGCCCCCAGCACCGAGGGCAAGCAACCTCCAGGGCCCCGAACTTCCTAATGTGTAAAAGAAAGGAAACTGAAGCCATCCGACAGCTCTTGCTCTTCACAGCAAAGGCAGGAACAGAGCACGGCACTCAGGTGTGTTTTCTACAGACCTCAGCCACAGAGCCAAAGCTGGAAGCTGATGCAACTGCAAGCTAAAGCACCTCCTCTCTCAGTAGAATAAAGCACCAGCTCCTCGCCGGCAAGGCTTCAAGGTAGCAGAGGAAAAACCTGTCAGTGGATAAGGACCAACTACTGCACATCCTGGGCCAGACGCTAGTGCCACAGATGCGAGGGAAGGTGGTGAGAGGGGTGGAGGTAGTGGAGGTTTAGTCTACTGAATGAAACCAAAACATTCCTCAGGCGAGTCATTACAGCACAGAAGTAGAAGCTCTGTGATGCTGCACAGAGATGTGGAACACAGGAAGTGATCCCAGAGGGAGCAGGATGGAAGAGCGGATGAGGGTTATAGACACATGAAAAATACAGGCAAACAGGAGGCCAGGAGCCGCGGTTACGCTCGCACCCCTCCAAATGAGCATTGTCTGAGCAGCAGGTCTGAGCCCCTCTTTGGCTGGGGCCGAGCCTGCTCCAACCAGGGCTGCTGTTTTCCCCATACAGTCCTGTGGGAACCTTGGCACGGTCCCCCATGCTGCCTTTATTTCACTTCATCGAGACGTGGTTACTGTTGCTTAAGCTCCCGAATTGTCTGTGCCCATGCAGCGCTCGGCGTGGCACTCTCCAGAAAGCACCTGTCATCCCTGCACAGCCACAGCCAAGGGTTTGTCCCGACCTTTCTCTGTCCTACGGAGAGCTGAGCTCTGCTGTCGCAGCAGAGCACCAGAACACATATTCCACTGCATTTCGCGAGCCTCAGCGTAAGTGTTCGGCTGTGAAACATCCTGGTCACTGCCGCCGCACCGGGGGCAGCAGGCGCTTTCCCTGCCAGCTGCATCCGCTGATGCGCGGACACCTCCCGGCCGGTAAAACGCGCACCCAGCGCTGCCTCGGGCCTCGTCCCCCTCCCCAGCGGCAGCTCCTCCACATCCACACCTGCACAGCCCGCACACCTGTACGCGGCCATTTGGGGTGGACACGGATCCCAGGGACACACGAAACTGGGGGAGGGGGGCACAAAAGGTGCCAATTTGACTCTTCTTTGTCTCATTTCCACACGCCTCGCCCGGCCGCGGACCCCCCGCCCAAGCTGGGGCCCGGCCCGCAGCCCCCGGTCCCGCGCCGCGGGTCTCACCGGAACCGCTCCTGCCCGGCCGTGTCCCAGATCTGCAGCTTGATCCTCTTGCCAGGCTCGATCTCCACCAGCCTGGAGAAGAAATCCACGCCCACCGTGGGGTCGGAGATCTGGGCGAAGCGCCCCTCGGTGAAGCGGCGGATGAGGCAAGACTTGCCCACGGTGGAGTCGCCGATGACGATCAGGCGGAACTGGTACAGCCAGATCGCCTCCATCCTGCTGCCGCCGGCCCCTCAGCGCCCGCCCGCCGCCGCGCCGCCCATGCCCGGCCCGCGGGCCCGGGGGCGGCCGCGGC
>VWZT01007259.1:198034-241392 GCA_013397055.1 Pachycephala philippinensis
TATACACACACACCCCTATGTGTCTGTGTGTGTGTATATATATATGTGTGTGTGTGTATGTATATATATATATGTAGTGTGTGTGTATATATGATGTGTGTACAGTCTCAAAAATTAATAATTACAGGCATTAAATACCCAGCAACTTAAATACCACAAGTCTTAAATCGACTTTCCCTCACTTTGCTCGAGTGGGTTCTGGGCTCTGCAGGGTGAAACGCAGTGTTAGGAGTCCAAGTGGCCGTGAACATTCAGCAGTGCAAGCGCAGACACCTCGGCCTGTCAGTCCCAGTTCTGCCCAGCCTGTCCCAAACAGGGAGGGTCACCGCCATGGCAGCACACAGCCACTCTCCCCTGGCTCCGTGGGATATGGCCGAGTTTGATCACCTCCTCTTAAAACTCTTGCCAGAGCAGAGTTTTTATCTTTGGAAGGGAAAATTGACATGTATATTATTAAAAACAGTGAGTAAAATGTCTGTATTCAGTCAGACATAAAAAAAGGGAGGAATATTGACACTTTTTTAAAATTTATGAATGTGTTGGTGGTTTTTTTAAAATAAAGATGGTTTCATTAAACGCTCTTCGTGCATGACCACTATTGAAATAAATGCATTGACAGCGGCTGTTATATTCATTAGGTCCTCAGAAAAAGGACATTTACATAGGCATGAGACAGTTAGCCACCTTGTAAATTGGACTAGGACATTAGAGAGACCATTTCAAGTCTTGAGGAATAAATGGCAAGGAACTTTTTCAATATTCTTTGAAATATAATCTATTTATTAAAAAATAACGACCCCAAAAGATCCTATTTTAACGTACCTCGGGACAGGAAAGAAAATGGATGAAGCAATCTACACAGCAAATGCAACAGAGCAACAGAAAAATATTAAACCTATAAATCCAAATTAGTGGTACATTAACCAGTGACTCATTGCCAGCAAGGCTTTGTGGGGATCTGGTGCACTTTACTGAATGATTTCTGAGTACTCGATGGCCATTAGTTGAAGCCCACAACCAATTGTGGTTTCTCTTCACTGTTTTTCTCTCCTCCCTATGCACTCACACACACAGTTGCCCCGTTCCCATTCTTCCACAGGTCTGACCATGCCCAAGCAGGCACGGGGCACTCAGTAACACCCTGCGAGTCCCCCAGCAGCAGCATCTCCAGGAGCAGCTCAAGGCACAGTGACAGTGGACATTTCCTGGCATCGGTGTGAGCTTCGCCAGAGCACCTTGTCTTGCAGAGCTGTGCAGAGCTGAGGAGACCACCAAGGTGCCCAGCAGATCCTGTCATAGCTAGAGGAATTCCTGGAGCATCAGGGACCTGTCTTCCCCAGCAAATCAACCTGCAGGACCCCGTGATGCAGGTATTACGTTCATCCTCTCTGAGCACATGCATAAAGATGAACACCCGCTGCATGACAAGGCAGCCACGGTATTAGCAGCAAGTGAGAAGGTAGGAGCAAATGAGATCCTGGGAGAGCCTTTGTTCTGGTACCATTTTAGAAAATGGAAAATCTGGTGTCTGAGAGATAGTAACCCAGATTCAATGGAAAAGGAGGTTTGTTGGCTGAGGACAGGAGGGCAGGTGCTGGTGAGACACCGTGGGAGTGTGTGCACTGATGGCAGCGCTGGGAGCAGCCCCCGTGGGCTGATGGTGGCCCCGGACTGGGGACAACCCTTCGGCACTCCTTCCCGTGGGCCTGGGGATGAAGAAGAAGAAGAGAAGCCCCTTTCCCCTCAGAGCTGGTAGTGCTGGGGAGCTGCCTGAGAGCCACCTGAGCACAGGTGAGGGCATGGCTGGTCCCAGAGCTCTCTCACCTGCTGGCAGCACCTGTGGGACTCCACAAACGGGGTCCAGTCCAGCAGCCAGCACCGTGTTGGGAAGCCAAGGGGAGCTCCTGTGTTGGCAGCACTGGCCTACACCCTGTGCTGTGTACAGCCAAACATGGGTGACAGCCCTGCCCAAGGGCTCTGTGCGTACCTTGCACTAGGCGACAGACATCCACACATCAGCCACTGGAACAGGTATTTCTTATTGAGTAAATTTATTTTAAGGCATAAAAGCTGAGACAAAATGAGGCAAAGGCTGGACAACAGCTCCCTCGCTCCCCTGTGCTCCCTATAGTCTCTATCCCAGAGGGATTATATTCACTCCCTTTTAGTGTTGGATGATGAAGTCCTAAGTAGATACTTGGGCTTTTTGCAAGCTCTGTTCCTCAGGCTGGTGGGTGGTGATTGCTGTGCATGCTCCAAGTGGCAGGAGCTCCACGTTAGGACCCGGCCCCAGCCTCAGCAGCCCCTGTGGCTGGGGCGGGATGGTCTTGAGGCAGGCAACTCCTCTTGGGCAGGAGCTCTGCTGTGAGAAACAAAAGAGAGAAGGTACTGAGCCATGGCCAGGGATGTCTCAGAGTCAGACACCTTCCTGAACCTCAGCACTGCAATTCACAGAGGAACTTCACAGAATCATGGAATAGTTTGGGTTGGAAGGGACATTAAAGCTCATCCACTTCCAAACCCCTGCCATGTGCAGGAAGACCTTCCACTAAACCAGGTTGCTCAAAGGCCTGTCCAACCTGGCCTTGGTTGGATTCCCTCTAAATACATAGTATTTCCTCTAAATAGTTTGGTGTTCAGTTGTAGCTTAGCTTTTCTCCTGTACCAGTGCCCTTTTCAGCCCTCGGCTGGAGGCTGAAGCCATCTCCAAGCCCAAAGCTGCACTACGAGGAGCAGAGTGCATCAGCACTTCACACACCATGCAATTTTAATGCCCTTTCAGTTTCCAAGGATACAAAAAACAATCAATCAGCCACAATCCCTCGCTGCGGGTCTGGCTGCATGGGAGCTCTGTGAGGCAGCCCATGTCTGTGCCCCAGCCTGGGACATGCAGTGATCACAACATTCTGTGAACTGGAGCACCCACATCTCCCTGCTGTCATCCCTGGCCCTTGCAGGTATTGTAGCCCAGCCACACTCGCAGTGGAGCTGCTCGTTGTTGCAGAGATAAACTGCACCCAGGCAGAGCCCTGAGTCCCTCCACGAGCAAACAGGCCAGAGACCAGTCACTGAAAACAGTCACGGGCCACACAGCAGGGTGATGGGAGTGCTGAGAGCAGGGCTGGGTAACCACACAGAGCAAACAATTTATTAGCTAGTTCTAAAAAACATCCCTGTTAAATTAGGCCTGTCCAGATGTGACATGGAGACAGATTACACTGTTGACAGGGGTGTGATTGCACCCATGACCTATGGCTGACTGTGTTGCTGTAAAACCCAGCACAGAGGCAAGGTATTAAGGCGAATTAGTGTTTATTATTTATACGATGCCCACAGTTAGTCAGGGTGGTGCAGACAAGCGTAAAGTCAAGGGCACCACACAGTGCTCTGGAACTGACAGCCCAGCTGACAGCAGGCACTGGGAGCATAATTTAGGACTTTGTGACGAGGTGACAGCCTTAGAACCTCCAGCAGCAGTAGCAAGAGGGGAGAGCAGACAGGGCTGAATGCCAGGAGGCACATGGTGTAGCTTCTGTCCCACCTTGGCTTTTGGCTGGGCTGAAGTGCCGTTTGGAGAGGTGGAGTTCTCTGGCAAACTGGCAGTTTTCTGTCCCCAGAAAACTTGTCTGTTCTCCCTCCCCAAACATCCCCCTGTCAGCAAAATGCTTCTAGTGCACAAGGGAGTGAGCACTGCCCACCAAGGCAGCTCCAGGCATGCTGGCTGGGGCTCCAGGGGTGGCGTCCTGCAGAGCTGCCACTGGTTCCCCCATGTCACACTGGAATCAAAACAAAAGGAGTAAAGCAGACACAGGTTTGATAAAGAGAGTCCTGGCTGAGTGCTGCTGGCTGTCCCATTAATGGGCCCCCATCAATATAGGAATGCATTACCTAAATGGCTCTCTCACACTAGGTGCCCAGGCTCCTTCTGTACCCAGCTGAGAGAGGCAGGAACATCTTGAGAGCTATTTATCCCACTCAGCTTGATGGGAGGAATCATCCTCCACCACCACTTGTCTCTCCTTTGGCCACAGAGGAACAAAGGGCCCAGCACAGAGTAGCTGCCTGACTTCAGTTGCCCCATCCCCGGAGCAGGAGGCTCTGCCTCCTCCCAAGGAGCTTAACAACAGCACAGAGATGGGGCTGCAAACCCAGCCAGAATCCATGGCAGTGGGAGAATGTGAGAGAGACACAAACGCAGAGAAACTTCAGGAATAACCAGAGAACCCTCTTGAGTCAGGATCAGTGCTGCATGTGCCTTGCAGCCAGAACAGACAGGGAAGATTACACTCTCACCCCACATGGGTGGACGTGTACAGAGGATGAGGTTGTCCCTGCATCCCTGCAAGTGGCAGAGCCACCCTCTGGTGCCACTCAGCACCCATGACACAGCCTCCAGCCACAAAAGCAGGCACATACAAGCAATTCAGCTGGGCTTTTTGAAGAGACATAAAACATTTTCAAAACGTTTCCCTGTGACAATAAATTAAACGTCAGCTCATTACCATGGGAGTGCTCACTCCAGATGCAGCTTCTGGTGTCTTATTTCAGATTATGAACACATTAAAATGGTCTTGGGCTGGCTGATCGAAAAGGGGGCCTCCCATCCAGAGATCATTGTTATCTGCCTGAGTCTGCCTGAATCCTAGCACAGATCCTCCACTGGGAATATTATGTCCTTGTAGCTGTTCTTCCCAGGAAGGGAACAGGATCTGCTTAGAGCAAATAGAAGCCATTACAATCAGGATAAATTAGTAATGGTGAGGGGGAGAGAGAGAGGAGGGAAGGGAAAGAGGTTATTGTGATTTTTCTTGCTATAAAATGGGTGTCTGAGCTACTTATACTGCCAGAAAACAGCTCCCTGGCTTCCCCTCTGAGTCCAGCGCTCAGACTGCTTGCTTACAGCTCAGGAGCTACTTTGGATTGTTAACAACTACTATAATGGTATTACGGGTTGTTAGATGCATGAAATCTGATTTCTATTCCTGCTGGTAGCGTCTCAAGTTTAGCAGCAGCCCAGGCTGGTCTGTGGAGAAAAGGCAAAATGCTCCTGCAGTTGCTCTGTCAGCGCTGCTGAACACGTGCCTTTTCATCAGCAGCTGCCATGCCTGTTGAGGATTAGTTGTGGGGGTCTTTAAGGTGCTGCAGGGGGTAGGACTTGTGGCTCTGTGGTGTTGTATAGTTTCCATTTTTAATATACAGGATGCCAAGTAATTCACTAAACCCTGACGGCAGTCCTGGAAAAAAAAGGCAAACTGACCCACAGAAATGCCTTCACGCACAGGATTCCTTCCTTTCCTCCTAAAGGAATCTAAAACAGGGCTGGTTTAGCTAGTTTGGGTCCACAACAGAGGCTGAATTGCCACAGCCCAGAGACAACTTCAACCATAACATGATTTTACAACATTTTAAAAAGCAAATATCTGCCTGCTTAAGCGAGCACATATTTCAGGTCACTTGCAGGGCAACGCCTGTACATCAGCCCCTTTCCAGCAGGAATATTTACTGGAGCCCTCGAGCATGAACCCGGTGAGGCCAGCAAACCTGGCAAGCTCAGCTCCTGCTCCTGTTTGTGTTTTTCCACTCCTAGCATGCTGCTGCCTGCTGACAGCTTCACCCTTCATTCAGACTTTACTATCTGAGATGAGGCATTTAAGCTGAGTGAATGGGAAATGAATGCAAAATGAAAAGGAGGTTGGTTTGGGGCTGCCAGACTCCTGTAGGGCTCCTGAAGGAGATATATCCAGCTCTCCATCATTCCCATCCCTCTCTCAAAGAAAATCTCATATAAACCATTTATAGTAATTTCTCCATGGGCCTTCTGGAGACTGATGCTCAGTTTTTGCACCTTCCAACCAACCAACATGTTCAGAAGCATGGGTGAAGGTGGCAAAAACCCCAAAAGTGAGAATGGCCACTCTGGAGTTGCCCACTCTTGCTCAAACCTCATTGCTCCAAATCAGCCATCTCCTGCTCAGGACAGGCCAGGAGCTGGTCCTGCTGTCCCAAAACACTCTGAGTCCTCCTGCAGCCCCACAAACCTCACCCTGGCAGAGCTGCTCCTTGTGGCAGAGCCACCCGTACCAGGAACCTCCCAAAAAATGCATCCCCTGGGAAGCAGTGGCTGCTCCTGGCTGACCCCGTGGGAAGGGATTTCTGTTTCAGGGGCTGTGCAGTGGTCAGTGGATCTCGTGCAGCAGTGATGCTGCTGGGAGCTGCAGGAACACGGACCTTGCACATCTGTGCAAGCACTGACCTTGCATGGGCTTCACAGTGAGCTGCCCAATTTCTGCTGACAACCTCTGTGACAGTGCTCAGAGAGACATCTGCTCCCAGGCATCCCCTCTGACACCTGAGGAGTGCAAAGTAAGCAGGTGGAAAAGAAAAAAGGATTGAGCCATGAAAAATCTTCAAGTACAAACCAGACAACTAAAACAAATAATCAGACCTGGTGCTGAATATGCTCACACTTAGTTATCAGGATCAGAAATGTATTTATTTAGTTTTTGAAACACCAGTCTATTTGATACATTTTTTACTTAACAAGCCTGCAAAAATACAGCATTTTTTGATTTCAACAGATGACATTATTACAAGGGTTTATTTAGCCTGTGGTTTTTATCTCCAAATCTCTACAGTACTCCAATTTTTTCCCTGTCTTGGTGAAGGATAAAGCTAGGCAAATATTTAGTAATGGATAATTAATTCAACCACTTCTTTCCATCTTCTGCTGAGACACTCATTCAAGATTCAACAATTTTCTTTCTCTTCTTTAGTTAGCTTCTAAACTATTTTCAATAGTTTATGATACCTGTAATATGAATAATTTTGAATGGCCATAGGCCACACATTATATTTGCCTGATGAGGCAGAAATACTTTCTAGAATTTTGCTTTTTCTGTTCTTTTCTTTTTTTCCTAATCCTGGAAGATTTCTAAGAAAAAGTTATATAAATCAGACAATTACAAGCCCACTCTTGTTGCCATCAGCACACACCTCCAGGCCAGAGTCTTTGTTAGGTTCAGCACTCACAGACAACAAATGTCAGCATCGTAAACCACGTGCAAACAGGCCATTAACCTTATACCCACAGATCCTCTGCTCCTCCACAGGACACCAGCAATAAATGTGCCTTAAATAATTTTATGATAAAGTGCTTTCTGTGCAGTAAGTGAAACAGAGAGAGCATAGCAAATTTTACTGCCTCAGAATCAGCTGTGTGACAAAAGTGTGTGTGGTTTGGCAGTGTAATCTTTTACTTTGATAAACTATTAAATGCCAAAGAAAGCTTCTTAAGTTAATCAGGGCTTAATTTAAATGAACAAGCCAGCAAAAGATTAACAAAAAATCCTCAATGGAATCTGAATACGAAAATAGCCTCACAAAGTCCCGTGCCAAGTTCATAAAAGTAACTCTGCTGGGATGAACTGGCCCACTGACCCCCTTTTTCTCCCCTTACTGGCACCACCAGTGAAAAAATTGTTAATTTTCTGAAACACCAACACAACCATTTCCAGCTCCATTGATGCAAACAGCACTTTTGGCAACATTGCCATGTGCTAATGCTGCATGAGGAGGGGGAGGTGGGTTAACTCCACTTTCATGATGAAGAGAAATCAGCTGAACCCACCAGGAAGAGACCTGGACCTGTCTGAGACAGAGCCCCTGGCATTACCAACCACTTTCCCAGCCACAGCAGAAATTCTGCCCCCAGGAATATCCTGTGGATAGGGAAGCACCCAGGAGGAAAGCAGCAGTCCCGTGGGCAACTTCACTGCCACAAGCCACCACCCACCCTATGACCAGGGCTCCTCGCAGTGGGTAGGTTATACATACATAAATATTCACATGTTCAGCACCTAAGCTAAAGATAATATTTTGAATACTCTCAACTTCAGCCCAGTATTGTTATTTTATCCCACAAAGGTAATAAATGACCAAATCTTGGTGAACAAAACATATCAGGCTGGAGCCCATTCAAAGTATTTTGGGGCTGACATGTTACAGATGTATCAGCTCCTTCATTAGACAGTCACTGCTTAATTCCGTTGCTCTACGGACTCTCTCTTAGTGCTTTTATTACCATGTCTGGTACATTTCCAAGTATTGTCTTTTTCCAACTGCAAAACCACTTTAATTCTTTATTTTTTCCCATGAAAGCTGCTGATTATCTCCCAAATGTTTCCATTCAAAGAAAAAGTCTTGTTACTCCAAGTGTGCATTTTTCCATTAATATATTTACAACCATCTTTGCTAAGCTGAAAATTCACATTAGGCTTGAGTCAAATAAAATCAACTCATTGATGAAGAATATCAGAATAATCAGAGAGCCAAAATCTAAAGTGGGATAGTTATAAAAAATATTTCTTCATGACATTTCACTTGCCCTTTGGCAAAAATGCTTTATTTTGACACAAAAAAATTTAACACCTTCTTTTCTTGCTTTTTTTGTTATTTAGAGCGTGATAAAAATACGTACAAGAAGACAAATTGATGACTAAAGAAAAACATTGTATTTAATCAAAATATGTACATCCAAAATAGAAATTACAAAGCTGCAGTTCAAAATGTATTCACAACACCACTCAGACACGGTCAATGCGCCAGATGCAAAGTTTTTTTGCAGGCTACTGGCAAAAGGAAAATTCCAGCCACAGACAACTCACTAACAGGCATCAGGTGAAAGGAAGACTAGAAGGGCAGCAGGGGAGGGCAGAGGCAGGAGACCCCCAGGAAACTGCAGCTCTGCACTCCCTTCACATTCACTCATTCCCTGCTTACCTCTCCCAGCAGATACTCTGTTCCCGTGGGGTTTTCACGTTTCATCCCTGACCAGTGGTGCCAGGCTAAGGCGTGAATGTCTCCCACCTCATTAGTTCACACTGAAATGTTTTGCACACAAGGCATTGCAAAGGTGTGATTAGGCCCATTAGCAATGTAACCATATTTTACATTTGGGCAAACACTTTAGTTTCTATTGCACTCAAACTCTCCTTTCACAAAGAAACTTGCCTGAGGTCACTGAGGAAGCCTGTGGGAAAGCCAGGAAAACAGCCCCTGCTTGCAAAATCCCACTAGCTGTAAGGCCATCCCTGCACTCTTTCAGATTAAAGCAGAAAGAAATTAATATATTGAATTCCTCAATGTCATCCTCCTCAGGTTTCTTCATTTTCTGCTGCAAATAGTCCTCTATTTCTTTAGAGGCACCTTAGAACTCAATTTTCCTCATGTTAAGGAAGTGTTATCACCAATGACAAATGCAAAGCTCCCCTTCTCAAACTGTGCCGGTGACTTGGAGCAATTGTACACCAAGTACAAAGTGTACCCCTTGCAGGGAGTATGAATAATACCATGCTGCTGCTTCTGTACAACTACATCTCTGCACGGAAAAAAATGGCACAAGAAACAGTAAAAAAATAAAAGTATCCGTATCTCCTTTTCCTTCTGCCAATGCTCCCAGAGCTTAATAGAATTCCAATATGCTGAATACATAAATGATTAAACAAAAACACAAATCAAGTTTCTTCTTGGTCAAAATCATGTATAGCATCAGTTTGACATCTTCCATGTCCTCCGTCAGTGGATTAGTACTTAACGTGAACACCTCCAAGGTGATGCCCATTAATTGCCTTATCACCCTGACTCTTGCAGCCCTGTGGATGGTCTCTTTCTCCCTGGTGCAGGAAGTTTCCCAATTCTAATGAACACATTGGGCATTTCTATGGCACCAACTATGGGTTACTTCAGTTTTTTCCTCCCTGCCAGTGAGCGCAGTGGCAGCAATCCCTCGATCCATTCATTGGCAGCCAACATCATCTCCTGCCAAAAGGCCACCTCCTCCTGTGTGGAGTCCATCCAGTCCACAGAGATGCCATAGCTCAAACCTGAAAAGAACGAGAAAACTTTGGGAGCTACACAAAGAGTTCTCACTCCATGCAAAAATACTCAATGGGATGTAACTGCTGCAGGCAGTGTCTTAAAATAAAAGCTGCTGACTCCCCCTCAGCAAGCTGCACCCGGAGCACCTCCTGTTCTTCTGCCAATGTCCCTTCTACACCAGAGTTCACAATGAAGTCACTGCAAAAGCCATAAAATGCAAGAACCCTAAACACAACCTGCCAAGGAAAACAATATTGGGCTCAAGCCCCTTCTGCATCTTTTTGAATGGTAAAGAAGGTCTTAAAGGCTTGGTTTTCCCCTTAAAAGATTTTCTTGTGGACAAGGTAGAGTATTCATCAAAATTCTCTTATTTCATTTCTATAGGAATCAAACATACCATAGCAGAAAGGTGTGTACATCAATTCCAATTCAACCAAATTTTCAGGTGCTAATTACTTGTCAGTGAGAGAGAAGTCTAAATTTAGATCATAGCTAGTCTTGGGTTTGGTATTGTTATGTCTTATACTTCCTGCCCCTTCCCTCTGGAGAGTTCACAACCCTCCTGGTGACATTAGAGGTTGAAAACAGAGAACACACAGGCAAATCCAATAGCCACAGGTGCAGCTGCAAGGCAGACCTTCAGCTACCATGAGCCCTGTCCCCCAAGGAACACTTATCCTTGATTGCAACATTGTGAGATCCCTCAGAGAGCACTTCAAGGCTGGACAGTCACCAGGTGGTGCTGTCCCGCGTGACATTCCAGTCCATCCCTGAGCACTCTTCCCTGGGAGGAGCACCATTTTAAGTCGGGTTTGTCATGCAGCCTGTTTTCCTGTGACAGCAGGGGAACTCTCTGAGGGACCCAAGGAGATTCTTGAGTTTTGCCAGACCTCAGATCTGACATTGGCAGGAAATGTGGGAACAGAGGGTTGTTACCGTGGTACCAGGGCCATCCATCCAGGACATAGAGCACATACCAGTTACTGAGACACCCCATCCCTGCTTTCTCCCCAACAGGAAAATACTCTAACTTCCCACTTTACCTTGTGGCTCAGCACCAGGTAATAGTATTGAGTTAATATAAAGGAAAATACTCACCTGTCCCAAGGCCCAGCCTGATTCCTCCAAGGAAATGGTTGGTAAGCTTTTCATGATCCCACACAGTGAGTTCAACACAGGCATCCTTCAGATCCTCGGTATGAAAGCCATCATACACAATGGTGTGATTGAAAACAGGGTTTGTGTCTCTCTTTATGACTCGGGTCTTTTGGTAGCTCTTCTTACTGGTGTCTGGAAGCACATAGCTTTGAGAGGAGAAAAAGCACAGCATGAAGCATTGAACACTGACCAAGAGCTTTATCATAGCAAGGATTTTCCTAGTTTGGCCACAGGTGAATAACAAGGGCAATTCTCCCCTACAGTGCTCCCAGTGCAACACAAAGGCTTTCCAGTATGGAGGCACAGCTTGGTGAACCTGAGAACAGAGCAGGAAACACAGCCCTTTGTGGGGAACAGAGCCGGAGCAGCACTGTGCTCATGCACTCACCACTTCACAAAGGAGTCAACTCCAGACGGACGCAACTGCAGCAGGTCCTTGACGTCTTTGACCCAAATGTGAACTTCACCAGAGGGAGGATTCTTGGGCCCTGCCATTTAGGAGAAAAGCTGTTGTGCCAGTCAGAGCCATAGCTCCCAGAATAACAGGCCTGCTCTGCAGGGACCCATGGGACCCACATGGCTCCTCTGTGCACACTGCCCCTCCCTGCGGGTCTCAGCACTGCAGCCAGCTCCCTCACTCCTGCAGCTGCAGGGGCTCCTGACACAACCTGCCAGCGCTGTATCAGACAGGAAAGAGAAGGAACTGCTGAGCCAACCCAACCTCGTGCCTGCCCCACAGTTACACGGGTTCTGTGCTGCTCCTACCACATCACAGCACCCTGCAGTGCCCACATGCACATAACAGCTGATGAGCTGGAAGCTGTTGAGCCCTTCCTCTCTCCCCAACACTTTCTCAGTAAATCCAGATGTGCATATCAGATGTAGGCTGCAGGCAGTGCTGTCAAACACTGCTGGTTGTGCCTTTGTGCTGATCTCTAAGATCTTGCTCTAATGAGATTGCTCTTGAAGCAGCCCCTAAGCAGATGAGGCATTGCAAGCTGTGTTTGCACATGGGCAGTAGTCCTTAATGCATGAACCACATTTACCTAGGCTTCCAGGGGGGACGTACTTAATGGACAAACTCATCACTCCCCGATGATCCACACCATTAACAGCAGAAAGGCTCTGAAACAGAAGGAGTTATGACTGACTAAATGAAGGATTGTGAAACACAGCAAGGCAAACAGCTTTTGACTTCAGTGGAGGAGCACAAATGCACAAACTCTGATTTTCCATGGCTGGAGCAGCCTGTTCTTAGGGCAGCTCCTTTCTCTTTGGGTTTGTTCTCAAACTCAGTCTCTCAGAATCAGAAGCCTGAGGTTTCAGAGTACAAGGCTGCCCTTCCGGCCATGTCCAGCTGGATACAATTAAGCATCTTGGTTCTGAAAGATAAATGTCCTCTATTTGCTTAAAAGGGATCTCAAATCAGAACTGTGACTCCAGAAGCATGCAGGAAGCTGTACAGGCTTTACAAACAGTGGCACCTGAATATTTACCTCTCAAGGCATGTCAGCTGCTTCACCTAGCACTCTCTATCTGTTTTTAAGGGATGGTCTTCATGTGAGTGGAGAGAACGGCAAAGTCACGTCAGAGTTGCTGTGATTAGTGTCAGGTTGCATTTATGAAAGTGTCCCTACAGATCAGTCACCAACACAGACCCGAGAAGACCATTGTTCCAAGCATTGAACTGCACTAAGGTGTCCAGGGGTTGCTCCCTAGTACAGTGCAGGTTGTTCTGTTCCACCATATGCAAAGACCTCAGAGGAGTCAGGAAGGACTTCCGCCACCCTCAAGGCTTCAGGGCTGGGCTAGAAAGCAGGACTGCAGCTGAGACACACTTACCCGGGGCTTCAGTGGGTACCAGTTGAGTTTCCTGTTGCTCCAGTCCCAGCTGGCCAAGTCTATTTCAATCTCTCCCAAAAAACTGTTACGTCCCAATGGATCATTGTGCCAAACAGAGAGATTTAATTTTTGGATCAGCAATACCATTTTCTCTATTTTATACTAGAGGAAGGAAGAGAAGTCAGGTTGGTCAGATTTTTCTTCTGTTTCTTTCACAAACAAACAAACAAAAAAAACAAAACCAAAAACCTACTCAAAAGCTTGAATAGCTCTAAGACACTCAAACCCACCCCACACATGCACTACCAATGGACTGACTTCAGTCTGAACACCTTTTTTTTTGTCCTGTATACTAGCAATATACTAGCAATACTACTACCCTGACAAAGCTTTTCTGCTGAGCACAGGGAAACTTGGCACTCCATTCATCACAGGGCAAAACCAATATTCTTTCAAGAATTATTAACACAGGCCTGGGCATTGTTAAATAATCCTCTGTGCTTTGATGAGTATGATCACATAATGCAGACCTTTCTTACTAGTCCTGTACCTCATGACTGCATGCCAGGGAAGGGGAGGACAAGCAGCCCTTGCTCTGACTGCAGGTCCCTGTTGCATCCAAAGATCTGTCTGGTTTTGGCTGAGAAATCTTGGGTGCCACACAGATGGGTGCAGAGGAACCTTAACACCCCAGGCCTCTCAAACCCCAGGGAAGAGCAGTGCAGTGCTGGCAGGAGGCAGGCAAAGAATCTGGCCAGGAAAGCAGGATCTTTCCAGACCTGCCTGATAGAGGAGCCTACTACAACAGAGGTTTTCAGAGCGTGTGTTTGTTCTTACCCGTAACACCTCATTGTAAATGGGATTCACTGTCCTCTTCTTCACTGATGTTTTCCTCTTACCCATCCTAGCTTTGTCTGGGAGCAGGTAAGTTTTAACATACCTAGAAAAGAAAACAAACTCCAGTTGGATATTGCCCCACATCGCCAAACTCTCTAATTAGCAGGCAGGCAGGAAGGAAGGAAGGAAGGAACCACAACATTTAAAGAAAATAAAAATCCTCCAGAACACAGAATTCAGCAACAGAGAAGTCACAAGGCACCAGAACATCACTCACGGGTCAGATCTGCCTTTCTTCTCATCCACTACAGCCAAGTCCTTGCACTGGGACACGTGCACCTGGAACTCCCGGTTCTTCTCGTCATAGTCCAGAGCAAATTCCACAGTTCCTTGGGCATCCACACTCCCAAAATCGCCGCTGTAAACACTGAGCACACTGCCACTCACCTGCCAGGGGGAAGAGCAAGGTCAGCACCACTGAAACAGGCACAGTCTGACTCGGTTCTGGACAAAGACAATAGTCTGAGAAATGTATTCCCAGAGAAAAATTCTGGTATTCCCATCCTCGTGCAGTGTGGAGTTCTTGACACAGAGATGGTTCACAGCTGTGGCTGCTCTCAAACAAACCAGGGCTGGGGAACCCAAATAAGGGTCTCACAAGGATGTGCTATCCTAGACCAGGACTTAGAAGCACTGAAAGCGCAAGAAATACAGAAGGTTTTTCACTCCTAAGTCCCAAAACTTTGGGAAATGGACTCAGATATTACTGGGGGGACCAAGTCTCTTCCCTATGCTTAAAGTACAAATACCTGATGTCCTGACCAAATCTCATCACTAAGAAAGAAAGATATTGAGAGAACTTGAAGTATCTTGTAAGAACTTGTTATTTCAGGTAGATATAGTCACACAATTGTCAATCCATTTATAAAACAGGCTAATAAGGACCTTATCAGACTAGAAATGTAGGAAGAACTATTCCTTTCCTGTTGCTTACTCACAATGTGCACGGAGCAGTACCAAACAGATACAACCCTGTCCTGAAGAGCCACTGCCCCACCAGAGACAGCCTGTGCTTGCCCCAAAGGCACAGAAACATGAGGTTTCTCCAGCTACAAATCTGGAGCTAGGCACCCAGAGTTACTTGCTTTCCCAGAACAAACTGCATTTTGCCCAGACAACTTGGGCTTGTTTTTTCAAGTCTTTGTCTTTCACTGGTAGAAAGTCACGAAGCACAAGCAAAGCTCAGCTACAGAAAGATGAGATAATTTTCTATTGCACCAATCACTCATGATTCCTGACAGGATATCATAAAAGCTAATGCTGTTTACAAAGCAAATGATTAACCCTCTTGGCACTTTTCTGTGGTACAGTCATGAACATTTATCAAAAAACTTTCCAAGTAATTAATCCAATTCTTCTCTGTCTTTCCCTACTTACTTTGGTTCTGAATTTTATTATAACCTCCAAAAACCTGCTAAACATCTCCTGTCAGTCCTCGGAGCTGCATTTACCATCCCATCAGGATACTCACTCCAGCAGAGAATCCTGAACGAGATTTTCAAGAACACCTCCATGACCTGGACTCATTTTCAGCTCCCAGATGCTCCAAATTAGGAGAAGAACTCATGTGCCCCAAAATTTTTAACATATTTATGTACATTCATGACTTCTCCCTACGAGCTTTGCTTCACATATATTCTTGAAATCTCAATATACTCCTTGGAGAAACCTGTAACAGTAACACAGCCAATACAAGCCTTTTTAAGCAGCTCCCTCCCCAAATACTGTCTCTAAGGAATCTTTTAAAAACGCTCAACTAAACACATTTGGCTTTTTTCAGCTTTCCTTAGAAGCTGAAGCTCCAAAACATGCCTTTGCTGTCCAACTCTGAGTTCCCTCTTATCTGCTGATAAAGGATGAGCTTGCAGAGGGCACCCATCTGCAGACCTGAACCACAAACATGTCCCTTAATAGCTGTGCGCCTCATTTTCCCACCTAGAAACCCCCTCCCCCACCTCCTGCACCGCCAGGATTCAGAGCATCCACACCTGGAAGAGGAGGCTGTCACTTACGGGGAGTTTGACCAGCGACGACTTGGTGGTCTCTATTTTGAGATGGTACCTGGATTCACTCCTTTAACCGGAGCGAGTAATTAATCACCACCGTTCTGTTAATAATGCACCCTGCAGAAACCAGCAGGATACTCTGGAGGCCACATCATCAGCATCAGCCTAAATGCAGCGTCACCACATCAGACAGAGGAGCCCTGTCCGGGAGCCGCCGGCGCTGGGTACCTACCGAGGAGACAGAAGCCATGTCGGACGAGTGGCTGCCAATGCTGGGTGTCTTTTTGTGCCTATTAAACTGGAAGCTGATCTCCGAAGCCGTGTCTGATTCAGTCTGCTCAGAAAATAAGAAGCATCTTTAAGCTCTGCTGAACGAGCACTTCGCAACACTAGAGAGAAAAACCAATCGCTCAGCAGAGTCCCATTAAGCAGAGATCAGGTTAGGAGAGCGGAGGAGAGTGCAGGGAGCCTCCCCAGGGCATCCCCTCCAAGCAGCACTGAACGTCATCATTAACTGCCTCCAAACAGAGCTGCATGCCCCGCCTGGGCTCTGGGAAAGGGCACAGAACAGCGTGGTTTGAGACACAGTGAAACACCTAAATTCCTCCAAGATGGAACAGCTGCTCTGGGTTACTGGGGGCTTTTCTCTTAAGGCTTTTCTCATTTATTCATGGCATAACCAAGGCATGCTCTACAGCGAGTGCTGCTGGTGTCCAGGAGAAACATTCTCACGAAACCAACTGCCATTCAGGGGGGATGCATATTTCAGCCATTTCTGGCATTGACCCACCTCAGATAACAGGATAGGAGAGGATCTGCTCAGCTCTTTGACTCTTTCAGGTTCAAGAAATTGATGTGGTATCAAATGAGGCTTATTGTATGCTGCAGGTACAAAAAAAAGGCATCAAGATAGCTTGTCAGAATCAGGCAATTTTACGTCACACTTTAGTTTAAGGGCATGAGGAAGGAGGAAAAGCTTGTGGGAGGCACTGGAGTACTACCTACTTGCCCTGTCTGTGTCACCTGTCATTGAAGCTGATCCTCCCCAAGACAAAAACTGCTAATTAACATCGTAGAGCTATTTTCAGTGTGTTTTAATTCACTGTGCGGGAGTGTGGAACTCCCTCTAGTGGCTCATCTAATGCCCTTATCAGCACAAGGACGTGGATGTTGCCTGCTTTGTGTAGACTGAACTTACACTAAAACCACACAAATCTGCCTCCTTGTCAAAGAAACCAATCATGTTCACATGTTTATCTCACAGCACACTGCCCTGTAGAAAGAGCACTAAAAATATTGAGACCCACAATTTCAGCATTGCATACACCTCTCAAACACTCTGCTAGACACAGAGGTGGACAATAGCCAGATTACCTAAAAGAAAAAAGTTAGAAAGCTTCCTATCAATAGAAAGATGGTTACCAGACTGCTTAAATGTCTAACCAAAACCTATTTTTTGTATCGTTATTTTCTCCCACTAACTCTCTTGAAGATGACTTTCTCCATCCCAGAAGAATTTGTTTTGAAAAGATGTATGTATATAAACATGCACATTCATATACACACTTGTTTAGCATGTTAGGCATGATGATACATTCTTTGGTGCTCAAAATGCCCAAGAGCTTCTTGATTTACCATTCATTTGATATTTACTATTTTTATTTCCAACCTTGAATAAATAATTGTATCTAGCCCTCTCACAGACTACTTGCTACATGGCAAACAAGGAAGTAACTGTAGAGGAGCGTTTCCAAGGATGAGGTTTGGGGCCCTAGATAAGGGGAAGCTGAAATCTTGGTTGTCTGTGGGGAGGCCATGTCCCTGAACAGCAATGTGGGGCCTGGACCCTCGAGCCAGTGTGACATGCCCTGTGCCCTGTGGGACACCAGGATGGAGCAGTGCTCGGCCCAAGGTGCCAGCCAGGGTGGGCACAGCCACAGGGCTGTGCAGTGTGAGCTGCCTGCAAGCTGCCTCTGACAGAGCCCCAAAGGGGACTGTCGTCCTTCCCATAACCAGGGGTTGGACTTAAATTAGCTCAATCAAAGCCTCTAAGTGGCTTTACCTTTCCTTGGGCATTGCCTTCCCATGCTTCTCATTTCAGTCCTGGCAGCCTTGGCCTCACCACTTTCCTTTGAGGCAAGCTCTTAGCTGTCTTTTTGGGCGTGCCAGTTCTCACCCTCTGGGGATTTTCATCGGCTTTTTTGGACACAGAGGTTTCTGCTGCCTTCCCTCAGGCGCTTTCCATGGCTGCAGCTTTCTTGGGCTTCTTCAGATAGGCTGCTGCTTCCTTGGTCACCTTCTCTTTAGCTTCTCTGGGTTTCTCAGGAGAGACTGTCACCGTAAAACATGTCCCAGCTGGCAGCTGGGGACATCAGTCCAGCCACGGGCTCTGCTCTGGGTGAGGGGACAGGCCCCATGAGCAGGAGGCTGTGGCACGACTCGTACCAGGTCTGGCACCTGGGATCAATCCACAGGCTGCCAGCAGATCCCACAGCCGTCGCGCAGGAACAGGAGAGACGAGCACAAGCTTCTTGCCAACCCTTTGAAGCCCTGGTGTTTTTGCTGAAGTAACAAACCATCAATCTAACTGCAATTTCCTGGTTCTGAATTTAATTTTAGGCACTATAAACTCTCTAATTTGATGATGAAACAATATGTCATTTTCCTAGCCTGGTACACGCACAGAAGCATGGTGATGAAAAACTGGCATAATATATTACCTTCAGTAAATGTAAACCAAAAAGAAGAAAGAAAGATGTTACTCACTCTCTGTGGTTGTGTAAATGTTCACCATGCTCTTTGCAAGATTAATGCTATTTGCTCGGGCCAGTGCCTGAGCAGCAGGAGAATGATCCCCATCTTCCTCTGGAATACACGAAAAGCCAAATCAACATGGTAAATAAATAAACAAACATGAATGGGCAGTGTGTCAACAAGCCCGTGTGTGTGTGGGCCTCCCTTGGTCACTCTGCTAGAGCACTCTGCACTCTGCAGTTATATTGCACAGGGCTGCTTTCCAGTCAGCCGGGTGTCTGATGTCTCCCCTGAGAAAGCTCTTCACACTGTGTCAGGAAATGTAACTACTGGATTAACCCAGTCCCCAAGACAGACCAGCTCTTGTGAAGAGCTTCCAGTGAAACACAGCCATGTGCTAATATCATCCTGAAATGAATGAATTAATAAAGGAAAAAGCCCTGAGAAATATTAGAATGATCTGGTATATAAATGGTTGTACTTAATGATCTTCGATGTCTTTCACGACCCAAAATATTCCATAAAGAAAATATTTGCATTGACCTGAAGTCCAACTCAGGATTTTCATGGGAATGTTATCTGAGCTAGGAAATAAGCCAAGACATGACACAATTAAAAAAAAAAAAAAAATCGGATGAGTCTGTCGAAAATCCTCTCAGGTCTTACCCAGGTACATGAGGACAGAAAATTTGGAGAAAGGAGGTAAGATGCTCTCTCTTCATAGGTCTTTGCTTGGAAGAGAGCAGAGCTGTGGGTAATCAGAGCCCAAGTGTAAAGTGAGTTGCAAATAACAATAACGTTTTCTCACAGTAATAGTCACTACAAAAGCCCTCCAAGCCCAGAGGAAGAGGCTGCTAAATGGTGATACTATTGACACCATCATGGCTGAGAACATGGCATCAAAACCCAGGAAGATCAGACTCCTTGTTCAGTCTGCTTTGCTTAAATATCAAAGTTCACTTGTGCATTCCAAAAAGACCCAAAATGTCATTTAGGCACTGACAGCAGTGGCTATATCAAGGTACTGTAAGAACCAGTGTATTTATAAAACATTTTGCTTCAAATTTTATTTCTTCTATTTGTGTTAGACTTATCCCTACTACCACAAAGAATTCCTCCAGTCCCACATTTGAAGAAATTCAATCTTGCCAGTGAGTAAAATAAAGTGACTTCCTGTGATGTGTTGTAGGTAGTGCAGGACTGTCCGAAGCTGAGGTGCTTGCAGGTAAGACACAGGGGCTGGGAGTGGGGAGGAAAGCAAGAGCACATGGCACTGTCCCCTTCTACACTCGCACTAGGCTGCACAGGATTTGTGTCCAGAGCTGTTCGAGAAACACATTCCACAGAAGCTAACTCTGCACAAATTGCAATAAAGGATAAATGGATAGATGAAGAAAATGTGCAAAATGCAGAAGGGTTAGGGAAGAAAACAAGCTTAGGGATGGCTCTCTATTTGGATTTCACAGGGTGCTGTCACAGCCCTCAGTACCTGAGTAAACAGCTGAGTCTCTTCCCTGAACAGCTTCTCTCTCTCCAGATGGTTCACCGGGTGTCAGCTGGTCTGAAGACTCGCACATTTTTTTCTCAGGTAGCTCTCCATTTATTTCCATGTTGTCATGAGTGCCCAAATCAGATCCTTCCTCTTTCTCCTCATCACCTTCACCATCTGTGAGCACAGGCTCGATCAGTATTTGCACCCTGCTCGCCAGAGACCTCGCAGTGGGCTTGCGCTCTTCTGCCACGACCAGCTCCTCCGCAGGCGTCCCTGGCTCCAGCAGGCTGCCAGACACGTCCTTGGTAGGCGACTCGAGTTTGATGGAAGGCACCCGCACAGGCAATCTGGATTTCTTGGAACAGTGCTGTACCACCTTCTCCTCCTCTGGCATCAGCAGCTTCCCATTGCTTTCACTCAGCGAGTCGTTCCTTTCAACCAGGCCGCCTTTGCTCTTGGCACACATGGATCTGGGAGCGAGGGAAACTGAGCCCTTCCTTGTAGGAGTGGCACAGCTTGGCTCTTCCTTGCTAGAAGACAACGTTATTGTCCTTTTGTAGGGGCTCCTTGTTTTGGTGAAGCCTCCAGGCTTTTCTGCAGCGTCCTGGCCTTGCCCAGGCTGCACGGAGAGTGAGCGGCACAGCTTGAGCTGCCGAGCGTCTGCCTCCACCCCGCCCGGCTCCAACACCGAGCTCCCTGCTGCCGCCGAGTCTGCTCCCTTCTCCCAGAAGTTCTTCAGGTTCCTGAAGTGCTCACGGTCGAGGCCGATATCCTCCTCTTTGCTGCTCATCGACGAGATGGTGTAGTTCCCGCCCTGCTTCCCAGCTCGGCTGCTCTCCCCCTCTGCGGGCAGTGGTCTGGGGCTCGCCAGCAGCTCTTTCTTTGCAAGGCTGTTCTCTGCCGGCCCCACAAGATTCACAAACTGCTCGGGTCCGGGGAAGGTTCTGCTTGCTTTCTTCTTAACTGGTATCTTGCTGGGAGTATAAGTTTCTTCGGGTGGAGTTTTTGGCTCCTCTGTGGTGCCGGTGGCCCCATTGACAGCTTCTCCTCCAGCTGCAGTGCTGGGCTCAGGGACAGCAGCCTCTGAAAGCCTGGTGGGCAGTGGAGATACTCCATGACCTACAACAACAACAAATGCTCAGAGCCTGTCCCACTGCATCACATCCAATCTCCCCAGAAGGTCTGGGCTGTGAGTTCTCAATGAGAAGCCAGGGGGAATTTTCAGAAATCATCAGTATATTCCTAATTCTTTTCCATATTTAGACTCTAGAAAGCCCTGAAAACCCCAGTCCTTCTCCCTGCAACAGGACACAGAAAAAATCCACTGAGCTCTAAATTGTTGCTGCGAGTTGTGGATTTATTTGCAGGTTCCCTTTCAATTTGACAGCTTCCCTACTGGCTATTTGCTATGTTCCAAAACTACACTATACATTCAATGCTGGAAACAGAGGGCAAGTTCTCTTCTGGATTAAAGAGCTGAGAGCCAAGCACTCAGTTTAAAACGTCCTGACAGCCCAGAGAAGTTTCAGTCATCAGATTGCTTTTTGCCTTGGTCCCTGCTGCCCTGGCTGTAATTCATACAAATGCTGGCAGCCCATTCTTACATGCCAAGGTACTCTCTGTTATTTATTTGTACACACACTGAAAAGTCTCTTGTCTCTTGGTGCTTGATGTTATATAACAAAAACTCCCCATAGCTCACTGAACAAAAAACTTACCTTTTCTAGACAAATGAAAGCTGTTTGTTGCAGTCACAAATGGACTTGTTCCAGTGTCACTCTCTGAAGAAGAGACATCACGTATGCTGGATCTCTGAACAGAAAACAAATCTTATCAGTGTATACATATTGGCAAGACTTGAAAAAATGTATTTTATTTGAGCAGAGACACTAGGGCAGGCAGCCTGTAAAGCCCCTGTCAGTAGGTATAGACTGTGTGAAGCTCCAGGGAGTGACAAAAACAAAGTGCAGAGGCTGTGCCTGTACTACCTTGTATGATGCAGGCAACTGGACAGGAAGTCTTGGCTTCGGTTTTGGCAAAATTTTCTGGTCTGTGGTTTCAAGAGTAGGTGTACTGGATCTGTGGGAGAGGAGAAATGCCTGAACAAGGAGGTCTGGGGTAATGATGTGCCTGTTTGAGTGCTCAGGCAGTCTTCAACATCACCTCAGCTCTGCTCAGACGCAGAACTTGCTCAATAAAAACAATGTGTGTCAACTACTAGATTTATTCAGACTTTCTCCTTCTGGGAAGTGCCAGAAGAGCCCAAGGGCCATGCAGAAGGGAGAGGCATTTCTATGCTATGGCCCAGGAAGGAACAGGCCACACCTTGCTTAAGATTGAATGAGAAAAACAAAGCAAGCTTTTCAGGATTTAATCAACCACCCCCCGCCAAAAAAAACCCACTGTGTGTTGTGCCAGCAAAGCAGGAGCACCTTGGGCTTGTTGCCTCTGGATCCTTCATTAAACAACACCCACTAATCAGCTGCAAGAGTTTTCCCAGTTTGTCAAGGCCCATATTTAATATTTAACTGGAGCAACTGCCACCTGTGAGAATGATTCCTCATTCTGCCAACAAAAAAAGGCAAATGAGACGGGAACAACAATACATGAATATGTGAATATTTTAATTGATTCTCCATAGTCCAGGGATATTGAGGGAGGTCACTGACTTGCTCATTGGAGTGCTTTTAGTAGATGTTTCTGCTCAGTCAGCACAATGTGAAATCCTACCAATCCTTGATGGAGAGTGCTGAGGACTGGACACAGAGGTTGGCACCAGCAGGAAATGAGCAGTTTCCTCAAACAGTTCATTTTGTTAGTGTTGCTCCATAGCAAAAATTAAACAAATAAAACCATAATTACTTTGAAAAATTAACCAGCATATCCTGACATTAGAGACAGCTTCCATTTTACTGATCCCTTATCAAATCATGCAGGAAAAGACCTTTGTGGGATAAGCACATTAGCGCTTGATTATTAGGGGTGGATTGATATTCTGACAATTCCTGGAAGAAGGACTTAAAACATATCCTACAGAACGTATTACTTATACAGTCTCGGAAACTCAGTTAAAGACCAGGGTTTAATGGGTTGCATTCAATTTTCATTAGAAGTAAGAGCAGCAGCCAGAGCACTGCACACATAGCAGTGTTACCTTCCCTCTCCTGCATCAGCAATGTCCTCAGGAACGGCAGGACTCGGGGCAACTTTGCTTTCCAGACCCATCTGGATGTGCTTGTTAGCCTCATCTGTAATATAAGAGACAAGTGAGAAATGACATTTCATTAAACTTGTAATGGTTGGTGTGTTTTGTTTGGGGAAAGAAAAAGTTTTGCCCAACGAAAATGAGTCCCATAATCCCTGAGGGTTTAAGAGGAGAGGGCTGTCAGGGGTTCTGCCTGCTCTCCCCAAGGATGGGGAGGCCCCAGGGCAGCAAAGGCACTTCCAGACCCCACAGGTCCAAGAGGCCAAAGCTGCCCAACACCCGACTCGTGCCAGGAGCTGTCACATCACTGGAAACCTCCACAGGATGCTGCCGCAGCTGTCAATAAAGTTAATCCATTCCAGGATTTAAATTCAGCCATTTCCTGTTTTGACTCAAGTCATCCGATCTTGGCAAACATAGGAGGAGGCCAATACCGTTAATGAGGAGATCCCTGTTATTTTTACTGGCACAAGACTCAGCTATATCTTCTAAGCTCCCAAAGACCCCAAAGGAAAAACAATAGAGGACGGTAACCTTTACAGCAGACTGCCGGGGTATAAAATTGCATTAGATATTTTGTTAGCAAATGGGTTTTCTCCCTACTGCAAAATCAAAAGGATTAAACTTTCAAACAGTGAATAAAAACTAAGCTTAGTCTGGTCAAAAAGACCTGCATGTATTTATTCACATGCAGCTAGGTCTATTTTAAAGAGGAAATCTACCTGTTACAAGAACTGTCAAACCATTTTAGGATATATTTCATTAAACAATACAATAGAAAAAGAAGCTCAGAGGATTCAGAAGTAATATTAAATAGTATAATTGCTTGTTATCTGGCTGGAAAACCACACGACGCCCAAGAGCAGGCCAGTCCTATGGTCAGACAAGACTCAACACAGCCAGTGTGGTGCCATCCAGCATCAGCACAGTCAGCCTGCAAGCCACAGGAATATCCAAAGATTCATTTCCCCTTGCCTGTGCATTCCTATGGAGAAAAATGCTGCATTCCCAATCTTCCTGCCCGCCCAGCGCCTGGCCCTGAGGTGCAGGGGCACAGCAGCCACTGCTCAGAGCTGTCTGCATTAGGAGTGCATGTCTGGCACACACGGGAGGTGGCAGCCGGTGGCCCCGCGGTTTCCACAGCAGCGGGAAGTCGGGGAGTCGCTCCTGCTGAAAAACAAGAGTCTGGTTGTGTAGGAACGAGCCAGTTTTAGAGAGCTTGTTTCAGAGAGGGGCTGCTCTGCCCAAGCAGACGCTGATGTGCACAAAGCGTCACTGAACGTTGTTTTAGGAGAGAGGAGCTGAGGCACGGGTGGTGGCACGTGCAGGCCATGGCACGTGCGGGCACAGGAAGGCACACTGAGGAGATTTATTGATACAGTGAGCCACATCCTCCTCTTCTGCCTCACACCTGGGGGAGGGAGGTGCCAGCAGGTAGCTGTGCTGGAAGTAAAGGAACCAAACACAGAGCTCCCACGCTTTCCCTTTGCCTGTCATGGTTGAAAAGACCTTGACAACCAAAGACTGCATTCATTTCTCACCCCACTTGCAAAGGCGCTGTGTCGTGCTTGCTCTTCACTGACACTTCCCCCTCAGACAGAGCTCTTCACTCCTGGCTGGCAGAGGCAGCAGGAAGCCTTCACTTCCACCCATCCGAATCCCTGCCCTGCAAAATGGCTCAGCCACTGACACAGCTCTGCCCGGCTCCTATCGCCATGAACAAATAAGCTATTTTAGTACGTTATAATCCATCAAAACAAGCAATGTGCCTTTGCTAACTTTAGGATGAGACAACATAAGAAGCAAATTCCAACAGAAATTAGGAGTGGCCTGACCAGTTTAACTTGTCCACACATATATTTTTATATGTGTGTACAAAATTGACAGGCACTCTACGCTCAACACTTTTACTTATTTCCTACCACTCTAAAACAAAGATTCTCCGTGTCTCGGAAGGAAAAGCACAGCTAACTGTGCATCAGGGCTCACTTGCCACAGCAGGTGGATAAAATGGTCTCTCTTGTAAGTGATTTTTAGCCCTCAAGTATTGCACATAAGCACAAGGAGAAGTTATCATCAAATTCATCCATCTGTGCTGCTCTGCAGGCCGTAGTTTAAATGCAGGGGATCTATCTGTTCTATAGATTTGTATTACTGCCCATGACTAGTGTTTTCTACTACAGTCAATACCAACTGTGAAAACCCTTAGGGATCCCCACAACCCTCCCTTCCAAAGGCTAAAACCCTCCTCCAGAAAAGATCACTGGGAATTTTCCTTTGCAAGCACAAATTTTCACCCCTCCTCAGCCCGCTTACCTTGCAAAGGGAATGCCAGCAATTATCTCTGTGGGGCTTTTCCATGCAGGAATTTTCTCATTTCACTCCCTAACACAGACTCAAGTCTAAAGACTTAAATCAGGAGTTATGAACACAGATTTGACTAAAAGAACATTCATCACATTGAAAGCCAACAGAGGTGAATGACTGATTTTTCCAGGGGAAGAAAAAAAGGTGTCAATATGGCAAGCAAAGGCCCTTATCTCATCTAAGGTGAATATATTAACTGCAGAATCTTGATGCACAACCAGTGATGTAAAATGGCAGAAAGAGGAAGGAATAAAGTCACGTGTTATACCCGTGCTTTATCAAAATAAGTCTGAGAATAGAAATACAGGGAAAAAGGGAAGGAAAAATGTTGAAAAAGGAATAAAGGCTAAATCTAAACATAACTATTACAGTAATATAATAACATTTGCTTCTTCCTTCTTAAAACAGCATTAGTCAAGTAATGCACATGCAATGACTATCTTGCATAATGCTGCTAAGGAGATTATTTTATATGCTGACCTGAGACATCATCTCATATGTGCACATCAGCCCTAAAAGTTAAATCTAAAACCAACAGTACTTCAAATTCTGCTTTCCTGAAGCAGGCAGAGAGCTAAGGGTGCAAGGCAAAGGGCAGACAATCCTATTCACTGTGGGCTGGTAGCTGGGCTGCAGGTGACAGAGCATTTGCCTGACCTGGGCCCTGGCAGAGAGGCTGCTGAAGCTCTGCCCCTTCATGCCAAGAGGGTGCAAGCACAAATGCACATCCTCAAAAAGAAGAACATGCTCTGCAGAAAAGCCAGGCACCTCTGCCAAGATGGAAAAGGTTCTATATGTTTTAGCATTCTGGAGGTATGATAAAATAGTGAATTTAATGACATCATGAATCCATAATACCAAGGATAAAAGCAACTTCATTTGAAATATGATGGGCCAGTTCTGCATGAGAGGCTCCAATGAATCTCTACTAAGTTATGAGAGCTGTCAGGGGTAGGTAAAGAGCAAAAAGAAAATGAGGCTCTCAGTGAAGTTCCTAGTCAGCATTTAGCTTTCAGAATGTGTCTAAGTAGCGTGGAGCAAGGAGGGGTACCCTAAACCCAGGCAATTCCTGCTACAGACATCCTGGCCAAGGAGGCCCACCAAACAAAGGAGTGATCTATTCTGCTGCTCCCCCCTGGCAGGAATGGGAAGCTGGGTCCAGGAAGGATGGCTGAACTGAACTGCTGGAGATGACATTTAAGTGCTGGACAGATGCCCCTTTGTCAGATGTTGGGGCAGTAGCCTTCACTGCAGAAGAGCAGAACCCAGCTATGGGGTCCTTGTGTTACAGACAGCAGCAGGCTCTGCTCAGAGCTGCCTGGCAGGGCCAAGGCTTCCCCAGGGCAGCAGCAGCAGCCAACAACTGCCCAGCCATGGCTGGGGGTCTGTGACTGCCCATCCTGACAGATCAGGAGGCTGTGTGATGCTGGGCTGCAGCAGGGGCTGGCCTGTCCTCATGGGGAGGACTGGATGTGAATCATCCCCAGCTCTGCTTTGCACAGATGTTCAGCACAAAGTTCCAGCTCCAAGCTGGTTACATTGGGACTCTAAGCACAGTCCTGCTTGTTTCACACAGGGCTGATCTCTTGTCCTGAGCTGACAAGTCTACTTTGACCTGTTTTACACAGCACCATGACAGTTTATCTGCACATCAAACAACACGCAACACATCTGCTTCTAATTAGCACGTGGTCCCAGATACAGCCTGGCTGTGGCACACAGCCTGGGTACCATTCAGACTTGGCCACAAAGCCCTTTTTACTTTGAAAACCACATTTTGCCTTGGAACTATTTCCATGTAAAAAGCTAGGCATGGACCCTCTCAAGTGGGCAAATAGGTACCAGGAAGAGAGAGGCACCCTCTCCCTTTGCAGAGATGTGACTGACCCCACCACCACAGAGGCCTGTGAGAGCAGCTCTTGTCAGATCACCTCAGGAATTGGGGCAGGGGGATGTGTTTAACCCACACATGTCAGCTTGATGCCAGAAACTGTCCTACATCATCCCCTTCTCCATTTGTTTCTGTGGTAAGAAATGATACCAGTGACCTCTAGCAAACAGAAATTTTGGGAAAAAGAAACTGAAGTGGGGAAAAGGCATTTACTGCACATGGCTTTTGCCTTGGTCCTCTGCCACACTAATTTTTTCTTTGTGCCCTGATTTTGATAACAAGGGATGTTTTTCTAGTACTGAAAACATAGCTGAGAATCCCCTTATCAGAACACAGGGACTGTTTTTTAACAGTACAGGGAGACTCCCATCCTGGACCAATTTTTTCCGGTCCATCAGCTTGCTTTCTTAAGATGCACACTAACATACTTACTTTCTAGTTTGCCCTTTTTCCTTCTAATTGATGCCCGAAGTAGATCCGGCCCCTCCAAGTCTTCCTGAAACCGTTTTGCCTTCACTTCCAAAAACCATTCACCTGTCACAAACTTCTTCTTCTTTTCATCCTTGATGGAGCCTTGTATCCTCCTGAAAGTCAGTAAGAGCATTACACACCAGAAAGATCTCCAAACTTTCGTCTTCCCCTGAGCTACCTTTGCAACATGTCCATGGAGTCACCTGTCTGACACTGCGAAGGATCCAGAGATTATTCTCTGCAATCACAAGAGCCAAACCAGCATTAAAACAGCAGCTGATTTATACTTTATCTGAAATGGGAACAGCACCTTGTAAACACAGGCTTTCACCTCTTCCAAATTTCACAAATCCAAATCAGTCACCTGGCAAGGAAATTTGTCCACTTGCTTGGCTCTGAGGGTTAAGGAAGGGGTGGGGCTGTTTGTCTGTCTTGCACTTCTCCATTTTATTTGTCTATTAATCTCTTTATGAGCAGCAAAACCTTTCGGATCAAATTTGCTGCAAACCATGGAAATAAATAATGGTATTTAGGGAAGCAACTTGTCCCTGCAGCATTCTCCCTGGACACTGCTCCTCTCCCTGCTCCTCCTGCCATGCCCATTTTGGCACTCACATGGTTATCTCTCCTTCCTGAGCATGGCTTCTCCTACTGTAACTTGCTCAGGCACACCCCGGGCTGGTTTTTGGCATCTAAACCTGTCAGTGCTCTGTTTGCCAGCCCGTACTTTAACCCTCCTCACCATGGCTTGCTGAATTAGCTGCCTTTCAGCTGGCACTGCCACATAGCTCACCACAGTTCAGGGGCCCTGTGAAACCTGGGAGGCCAGAGGCAGCTCCCACCTCAGCCCAGTTCTCAGCAGAAGAGGGAGCAAACCCCAGATAACCCTGGAGCCTTGAGGGGTCACACAGGGCTGCCTGAAGGCCAGGAGGGAGCAGGTATGGGACAACTGGGCTCAAGCCTCTGCAGGCCGTGCTGGGGGCTCAGGAGGAGCTCCCATCTAGGCCAGGGCTGCACCTGCCTCCATGAGGGTCCCAAGGCACCGGGCCAGAAGAAATAGATATTTTAATCTTGTTGACACCAGATCAAGGAAATGCCATTGACTTCATTTTGCCCAGCAGGCAGGTTGTGCTGGAACCAAACATGTCTTACTGCAGGTAGTCAAACTTACAGCAAGGGGCTCTGGGCAGGACCTAATTCACTTCACTCCCAAATCAAAGCCTCCTGTGCAACAGCTTCCAAAGAGAAGTGAAACAAAACTAAAATAATCCAAACACTCTTTTTTACCAAACCTCCACTTCAGAGGAAAAATTTACTCAATTTCAGAAACAAACAAACAAACAAACAAAGCCCAAAAGAAATGAAAACCAAACCTTTTGAAATTATTTCAATTCAGAGGAGAGGTGAGAGCATGCAGACACATACACCCCAAGTCCAAGCTGCTGGCTTCCAGTTGTTTCCCCAGCTCTCACCTCCAAGCAGAGGCCAGGGCACACAGGCTCCCAGGAACCTGGGGCAAAGCTTCCTGCTCCCCTTTCAAGCCTTGAGCATCCTTCCTATACAGGGCTTACTCTTTTTTTGGCTCAACAGCAAGTTGAAGGCTCACACCCTTAGTTGGGTAAACTGGCACGATGCCATCCACACTTACTGAGCTACTGATTTCTTGCTGTGGAGAATTCGGTGACAGCTCCCTGAGCCTGGTGCATACTGTCAGCCCAGATGGTCTAATGGCTGGCATTTAAAAAGTGACAGCAGCAACAAGCAATCCTGATCAACCAGACCTGAGCTCCAGGATGGCCAGTGGCAAAGGAGCTGCACCGAGCGAGAATCCCGGGCTCTGGAACGGCTCCCTGCAAACCTCTGGCAGATCATGGAGCCTCTAATCACCCCTCTCTCCATGATAGATGGTGGACACACACCCACCTCAAAGAGCAATGGGGGGACAGTAAAGCAGAGAAGGGGATGTAAAATCTCATTTTAAAACACAATATGGCCTTTTTGTGCTACCGAGTAAAACAAGGTAGCAACTACTCCCCTGCTCAGACCTCTGCCACCAAGAAATCAGCATTTTCCTTTGCAGAACTGGAAAGGGGGGATTGCCCCTGGCATCTCTGAGGGCTGATGATTAACTCAAAAGGAGTGCCCACTCCTGCAAGGAGGGAACAGCAGTGACAGAAGGATGGCTGAGAAAGCAGAGGTACAATGAAAAGATCTATCAGGATCTGAGCAAAAGGGACAGCACTGCTGCAACCTGCGCCTCTCCTTGTTCACACACACACACACACACACACACACACTCCTCTCTCAAAGAAGTGAAAAAATCTCCCCAGGGGAGGCTCACATCCTGGTGCTATTACACGCTCTCTCACCTGATGCGATCCCCATCCTTCTTCTTCAGCTCTGCATCTCTCTGCAGAACCTTCATTAGCTTTTCATACTCCTCCTCGGTCAGGAAGCTCAAGTCCAACATCTTCCCTACAATCTTCTTCAGTCCTTCAGACGGCTGGAGCAAAGACAGAGTAGGCACTAATCCAGCCCAGGCTGCCGCAGTGCCATGGGCAGCCCCTCACAGCCGCCCTGGTGCTGAGCAAGATGCAGCTGGGCAGAAAGGATTCACCACAGCATGGCTTGGGTGGAACTCGCTTTAGCACCTGCACTCGCACTTCCAGGCTCTCGCCTGGCACGTCTCTCTGCACTGCATGCCTTCCCCTGCCAGGAAAATTCTCTCCGCGAAATTAGGCTCCTTTGCTTTTCTTCAGGCACAGTTGCAGCGATCCGGATGCCAGCGTCAATCACAGAGGGAAGCACGGGAAGGAGCGAGCTCCCGCCGCCCGCCGGAGCTGCCTCAACAGGCACCAAAGCTCGTCCCACGAAGGGCACCCCCAGCACCTCTGGCATGCGCTCTCCTCAACAGGGAAGTCTGCTCTGTGGAGTTCAAGCATCCCTGCAAAGAAATAGCACCGAGATGCCTTTTACGATACGCGTGACATATGGTAACCAAATGTGTACATTGGGGGTTTTTATTTGTTCTCCAGCACAAGCTCCAAAACAAGCTGCCCTACTTTCCTCCCCATCCTAGAGCTCCTCATGTGGTATTAACCTAACCAAGACAATGTTTTATTTTAGCCCTTTCCTACTAACAGGTAAACAGTTGACTCAGCATGCTACAAGCAAAATATGCATATAAATTATCAAATTGCTTGCTTGATTTTTACCTCCATTCTTTTTATCCTCACTTCCTTCTGCCCTAAATGAGACCAAGGATAAGTAGCCAACCTTTGTAAAGCAATCGGAAAATGACAGAACAGCAACCTGCAAACATTTCTGCTGCATGTTATGCTGTGAAATACCAGGGGCTGCTCATCTTCTAATATGTGTGCCCTTTGCTTTACGCTGCACTGATATTTGTTATTCAAACACTACTGGTGTAGATCACTTTGTGTTTCAAAAGACAGCAAAAATGGCCAGAGGCTGCAGGGCATGGAGGAAAGGTAAATCAAGCGTTGCCTTGCCACTTTATTCCTTTTCCTCTCTCCTGGCCAACTTGAGGGCAGTAAGGCACACCTTCGAGGGAGCAAAAGTTCTGCTCCTGTCCATGTAGGCAGTTTCTAGCTCGCTCAATTTTTCTACCATTTCCAAACCTTTCAAGTGATTGTGGGTTTCATGACACTTTGCTATTCCTTCCAAAGCCACAGCCTTGGGAGTCAGATAATTAAAAATTAATAAATCCCAGCTTTCATGGCAAATGTGATCTGAAGGTCATCAGGCCCATTCCCTACCCTCAAAGCCTGCATCACCCCTACTCTCTAATCTGTCCCTTTGAGGATACCAACCTCAGCCCTTTCAGGCCACCGGTTTCAGTGCTTTGCTGTCAGCAAGGATCTTCTTCCTATAGCCTACCCCAGATATCCCTGATAGCTGTCAGCCCGTCCTAGCTAGCACCGGAATTACCCCTTTGCAGCCACCCTCACTGGGCTTGACACCTCAGTCTCCATGTTAACCAACCACGGCTCCTTCAGATTCCCCAAAGCTGGTATTTTCATCATTTTTGTCACTTCTTTGGACTGCCTCTACATGGTGCATCTCTTCCATCGACTGACCCATCCAAAGATGAGAACCAGCCCTTCAGCTGAACTTCACTCATTTGACATCATTTCACAGATTTACCTTATTTTATGGATGATCCATATTCACAAATGTTTGCCTTTTTTGTAATGCTGTAACAACATGTTAAAAGAAATAACAGGCATTTGACCGTAATATTTACAAAGAAATTCCACAGAACACTGCATGAAAAAGCTCATAAAAGGAATGGCATTGTCATAAAAACTGTTACTTTTTTGTAAAAATTTGCTGGAGGAAAGGAAACAACATTTCCTATTTCTTTTAGGCAAGAATGGCTGTGCTTGTCACACTACAATTATAGCCCTTATCATCTGAGAAAATACCAATACCACTCTAAACAGTTTAAACAGAAACAATAATAAAAAGCCCTGGTGAATCTCTACTGTTTAAAACTACATTTCATCCAGCTTGGCATAGCTCTTCCATGCTTAGTTTCCATCTACTCTCTCTGACACAATCCTACTTCTACAAAGACATTCAGAGAATTTTCTGGGACAGATTTTATTTTTGAAAAGGTATCTAGGGACATATCACAGTATTTCTGTATCTCAAGAACTTTTATTTATTTTTAACAAACCCCATGACATGTGGGCTGAAACTACTTAAGAAAATATTTTCAGTAAGGACTCATATTTATTCATCAGTATAGCACTCAATTAAAAATAAAGGCTACTTCTTGGGAAAAAGGCTACTACTTTGTAAAGAGCCTTTTCTTGTCTTTCACATGAAAATGTTTTATCTTACTGAAATAGCTACATTAGAAGGAAAAGGTTAACAGAAACCAAACAACCAACTCTTTCTTTTGTTTTACATAGTTAAAAATCAAACCACTTGATGCACCTGCTGTGGGAAAGTGAGCTGGTCCAGAGGACCGCTCCAGCAGAGGCGGAGCTTTTCCTGGAAGTGTCAGGTGCTGCAAAGCTGTTGTCCCAGACCTGCAGGAATAAACAAGGCTGGGAGATGATCTCCATCGGCAGCATGGCCACGGGGCTGTCCCTGCTGCAGCTGAGCCTGGGCAGCCTCTAATGGGTGCCCCATGTGTGTCTTGGGCAGTGCAGAGGCTTGAAACGAGAGCCCCACCATGAACCACTCAGGTGCATTAAGGGAGGGTGCTAATTGTTTACCTGGGTCTGCAGGCGCAGTAGATGAAGGATAAGAATGACCTGACAGGTACAGAACGTTATCAGGCAGGAACAGTGCTCTGTGCCCAGCCATTGCCCGCTCCCCTGATTGCTTAATCCACGCTCCTGCAGCAGCACCACACAGCTTGGATTTGCTCTGTTAGATTGCACATAATCCTCTCCCCTCTCAAAGCCTTGCTAACAGACAGTTTGGACACCACATGGGTGATGTGGAACAAACACCTAAATGTGCAGATCCATAGGAAAGCCAGGACCCCATGGGTCCCACACAGAGAGAAACACTTTCTGTGTCCTGCCCAGCCCTGGCCTTGCCACCTCTGCAAACAGCAGGGAAGGGAAACATAAAAACCTTGCAGCTTTGTAGGGCAATGATGGGAGTTGTTGCACAGTGCTGGGGCAGATTTTACCCCAGACTGGGACCTCTTCAGTGCAAGCACTTTATTTAGCTCACAGATGTAAACTGGTTTTGCACAAACTGTGACAAGCACAAAGAAAGTTGCACTCTCCTTCCCTCCCACCAGTGGGAGACCCCTCCCAGCTCAGGATTGCTCTCTGGTGACAGAGGCAAAATGGAGAGTCATAAAAAAGTGAATTGTCTGCTCAGGCGGCTTCTGCCCAAGGCCTGTGTCCCACCATGCAGAACAAACCTGGGCTGCCCTCAGATTCTGCACCACCATGACACCCCAAGGCAGGTGGAGCCCTGCCGGGTCCTGCCACTGTCACAACACAGCAGAGGGGTAAAATGGATTATTACAGCTATGGGAAAGACCATAAATCTGAACAGAGAAGCACGCTGGATGTCCAAAGGACCTTCTCTCCTTTAACCGCTCTTCTGGGGAAGAGAACATCACAAAGATCAACTCGCATGCCCAGCCATGTTGACAAACGCTGGGTGTGGAGGGGGTGTGGAGACAAGCAGCAGCAGAACCCATCATGTGGCATAACTGGCTGCATCTCCTGCTGTGATAGCTTTTGATTTCTTGTGGCCACCTCCCCAAGAAAAAGCCAATGCTTCAGTCTCCTGAAAAGATCTGTGGTGGTGTATTACATTGCTGTGCAGCTTGTCAAACACAGAGCCTAGGCATGGGTGGAGAAGTGAGGCCTGGCCTGGCATGTGTGCATCTCATCCCCCACAGTCAGTGTCCAGTGTAAATATACAGGGAAGGCCACACACAGATGGACTGAAGGTCCCTGTAAGGCACTGGTTTATCTTCAACAAGGGCTAACAGCATATGGCCAGAGCTGTCCTGTACCTCAGCTTCCTGCAAGGTACCAGGCAGGGATACCCTGAAACAGGAGCACTGTCCCTGCATTTCACAGCTTTTCCAACTACCTTCTGAACTCACATTAATTTTAAGCATTTGCAATATCCTCAAAGCCCCACAGTCCCATAGCTTTACTACACTTTAAACACTGAAGTACCTACCCTTGATTTGTTTTGACCTGCCACTTGCTTGTTTCATTTTATGTCCTCAAGTATTTTATTAGGAAACCCAGTAAGGATCACTCTGCACTCACCTGCTCCATGTTGTGCATTTTGCAGACCTGTGTCACAGCCATGGCTTCTCTTTCCAGACAAAGGAAGTTTGTTGTTTGCTCATTCCTCACTCCCTTCTCAGCCCTGGATCTAGTTTACTACAGAACTGCTTAGCAGTGTTCAGGTGCAAAAAGGCCCTTCCCAACAGCTGCAGCCCTCAGGATATTCACCTGTGGGACTGGCTTTGCAGTGCCAGGAGAGCTGGTGTAAGCTGGGCCCAGCTGCAGCTCTGCAGCCAGGAGGGAGACAGGCAATGCCAGCCTTCACACAGGGCACAGCAAAAGGCTCTGCCAAGCCCTCCGAAAGAGGAGACCTCTGATCACCTGCAGTAAAGCTAGGTTCATTTAATTAAAAATGGCTAAAAGGAAGTAAAGGTTACTATAAAAGTAGTGGACAAGGCTGTTCCTGAAGCTGTTGAGGTTTTTTAAAGTAACTCTCTTTCAAACAGTTTCATCAGGTGAAAATTAAAAGCTTGCTTGGCCTAGCAGGTGTGGAACATCCCCTTTTGGAAAGGCAGATGCTGAAGGTGCTGACACCTTCTTTGTGCTGCATTTTCATTTCATTTCATTTCTGGGAGGTTTAACTGAGCTCCAGCTCAAAACAAAACTATGTTAATGCTCTGCATAACTAACGCAAGCACAAACTGCTCAGATGCCCAGTACCAGCTCAGTGCTCTTGCTGACATCTGCCTACAGACACAAATTATCTGGAGGCCATCTGCAGGGCACTCCGGTCTTGGTTCTGATCTCTCAGCATGCACCTTTCCTTCAAAATGCTGCACATCTTCCTCAGCACTGGGACGTGCACAGATTAATAATGTACACCACGGGCCAAGCAGATTTCATTGACTAGACACTGAGCGGCACATAAAGGGAGAGGAGGAATTCAGGAACTATAACCTGACAAATTGGTAGTCAGGACCCCATTCCATCACCTAGGTAAGCACAGGACCATCTAGACCCACCTCACCCTTTAGACCTGGACCTGCACATAGGTCCATGTAATAAAGATATGAAAACCTCCAAAAGCAAAACATAACAAAACCTGGAACAGATAATACTGATCTCACAAGACTATTCATAGCCCGATGAAAATAGCTGCTAGCTGAAAAGGCTGCTGTCCTTACCTCTTTATCACACATCATGTCACAATCTAAGGAAATAATCTCCTTTTGCATTACAATGTGTGGACATTTCCCAGTACCCTCATTAGTCAAGACAGCCCTTGTAGGGCAGGTCAAAACCAAGAGCAGCATTGTATTAAGAATGATGGATGTGGTCCTGGCACCCACAGTCATAGTGCAGTTCTCAGCATCTGCTGCAGTTAACAGCACCAGAAAGACTTAGTGCCAAAACTGCCCTACCTGTGGATTCCATGGTCAGCCCCGTGCCCCTCTCTGTCTCATGCTGGAAAGTCCAGCCCTACTCTTCCTCCCATCTGATCTCTTCTGCAGTCAGTGAAATATGCACAAGCATTGCCATCATTATTTTACAGGCAAAACACTGACAGCCATTATAATGCTCATGTCATAATACTGTGATGTTTAATGGATGCCCTTTGCCAGGAGAGGAAAAACAAAAAGCAAACTGTAGGATGGTCTTTATCTTTGGGAGGGATGGGCTGAAAACCAGCATAAACCCTCCTGTCTGTGGGGCTGGGCTGTGCCTCCCTGCCTGGAGTCTGGTGCTGCAGCCACAGAGGGAGCGGTGTGATCCCAGTTTGTGCCCAGTGCTTGTGCCCAGTGTTGGCTGCAGCCGGTACTGGCCATGGTCACCCAGACCAAGGGCAGTCCCAGCCTGGGAGGCTGCGAGCGATGGGGCAGCTGCAGCAGGAGGGGCCAGGTGTGAGTCCCACTTAGACCTGTGGCAGCTCAGCTGATCCAAGTGCTCCCTTTTACACACAGACAAGCCCTCAAGGTGCAAAAATACAGACAGGAATGGTATTGCACAAGCTTACAAACACTGCTCTTAAAGAATGAAATCGCTGGGAAGCCGGACAGTGCTCCTAAGGCAGCCAATGGTTGTCCCACTGGGAAGGCATGTGGCTGAACAGCAGACACCCCTACCCAGGTCTGTTCTGCCTGTGGCTACACTCACACCACTAACCCTCTTTCTCCCTCTCTGTGCTCACATCCCCCCTCTCACTGTAATGAAATAAATATACAAAGTACCTGCCTTTTGTTTAGACGTTGTGAAGCTCCACAGCATCACGAGAGCTCTTCCAAGGTGCATTATTTTCTCATAATTTGCAATAAACCACTTGCAGCTCTGAACTGTCTACTCCTCTGCTGACTAAGAACAGCTGTGAACTACAAGAACAGAGAATATATTTAATTGCCTTCTGAAAAGCTATTCCACTAAAAATGCTGTCACTGCACTGACTGCAATGGTATTTTGTCTGACTTGTCACAGAGACATGAAAGAGGCCTACTCTTCCTACCCAAAAACCTCTTAAGCAGCTAAGTCATAGAAATGGCCTTCAGATGAGAGACAGCTGATAAGATAAAGAATAACTGCAAACAAAGTAGGCAATTGTGGTCTCCCAGAGCAGCCCACATCTAAACACATCTGTTACCATCACACAGGAAATGTCAAGGCCAAATTCTGGCAATGCCAGGCACAAATGCCAGAATTACTTAAGCTCAACTACTCACAGACTTTATACATATTTTTTTCTATTCATTGAGGGCTGTACAGGACAGAGTGTGCCATTCCCACCTCAGACAGAACGATGAGCAGCTCGTGTTGCTGAAAACCCTCACTCAAAGGCAGTTTTGGCAGGCACCGAGGGGCAGCTAGAAGAGAGCAGCTCTGACCTAGAGATGGCTCTCCACTCCAGTGTGCATCCCAGAACAAAAAACTACTGCTCAGTTCATTCTGAGCACAGCCCTGGGTGGTTTCTCTCAGATCAAGTCATTGTTTCACATCACACTTTCCAATAATGTCCAGCGTGATGAAGAATCTCTGCTGTTTTATTAAAATCTCTTCCCTCCCCCTCCCCTTGGGCAGCTCTAGTGAAGGATGTCCATTGATCAAGAATGGCCCTGAGATGGCACAGAGGAATTGCAGGAATTTATCAGAGCAAGCAGGTCTCCAGCCCAGCCCCTCGAGAGCAGCCAGTAGAAGATATTTTAGAACAACAATACAATGCTAAGCCAAAAAAATGAGCAAACTCCCCTATTCAGTGCACATAGGGAATGCATAACTGAGGAAATTCTCCACTGACCACATCAGAAGTGGGTGAATTCTGCTTATCTGCACTCGGCCTCAGAAATACCTTGGCTTCCAAAGAACATCCCAGACCCAGGACATTACAGAAGGTTCAGTTAAGGATGCATAAGGATTTTTCCTCCCCTGTACATTTCCACCCAATGCAATGTAACCACCACATGAATAATTATCTCCACTGAACTCTAATCATCTCCTTCTAACAAGGAACTGCATGGGTGGAATTTGCATTACACACAATTTACTTCCTTTTAGCCATTTTTAATTAAATGAACCATCCTACGGTTACCACCTAGGGTAAACAAAAGACTGAGCTTCTCAGTCTTAATCATTATTTCCTAGAGGCAACATCGCCAAAGTAAAAAAACCCATCAGAGGAGAAGTGTGACTCAGACTCCTTAAGGTCAACAAGTCCTTTTATTGGTAATAAACTGATAATCCAATGTTAGAGTCTAAATATTTGAAAGTTCTGTTTATTTCATAGGTGGGAACTATTTGCAGAGCTTGCAGGATGTAGTTCACTGTAATTCTGCAGATTGCCAGAACACAAATAAACAAGCACAGCCACCTGGGACACTAAGAAATCCCCTAATATCCCAGCGAAGAGTGATGGCTGCATCTCCAGAGAGGATGCCACTATTTCAGAGGCTTTGCTCTGTCACCCTGGCGGACCTGCTCTGCCTCTGTTCATTCCCAGCACATGCATTCCACTCCCGAGAGCTTCGGTGGAGGTGAGAGGGAAGAGCTCCCACACCTCCACTAAATGCACTTGGCTTTGGGTTGGGGGCTGGGGCTTGTGCTGAGGTTTGCTCTAAATCTGCACATATGTCCTCAAAAAAATGAGTTCTAAAAGAATTTGCATTCCCTATTTATTAGTTTGTACCAAGCCTTGGCCCCCACAGCATAGCTGTGAGCCAGTTTAGGGTTTCTCATGGACATCGTGCTGCGCCTCTGCTGCACTGACATTCCCATCAGAGAAACATCCTGGTGTCCAGGCTTCCCTCTCAGCCAAGGGAGAACAAACATGTTATATCAGCTTTAAAGAACTCAGCTGTCCTGCTAGCAGGGTTTCTAGATGCCACATGGTATGATGGGTACTCCTAAAAGCATCTTCTCAGCTGTTATACTTGAAAAGGCAACAATAAATAAATATATGGTATCTAAAACTGAGCAATTAACAGCTTAGAGCTAGAACACCACAAGTATTTAGATTAATCACCTCCCTGTCCCCCGTTGTCACTCACTCATCCTCAGAACCCAGATATTTTCAATATGAAAAATGGGAGGTGGAAGGTAAGTTTTGGCTGAGTTCAAGCAAACAAACTGCAGAAATGGAAGATAAAGAAAAAAGCAACCACCCATGAGAACTTCTGGCTTTTATTTTTGACCCAGAAAAATATTTGCTGACCTCAACTGTGTTTCCTTCCAAACATAATTTTTCCATGTTTGCCTGCAGTGGTGACATGTCTTAAATTGCTTTCCTGGCCCTGCTTGTTATGCCCCAATAATTGTGAGCTTGCAACACCTACCCTGGTCAGGAGCCCTCCGGATCAGAAGCTATTTGATTTTAAAAAACACAATGCTGAAACCACCTCGTTTTGTAACACGGTGGAGAAGTTAAAAATATGCAGAGCCCAATTCCTTTGTACTCCTGTGCCTGCTGAGCTCAATGGCATGAGGCAGAGCGTGGTGATAAATCCCAAGGGAAAACAGTGCTGTTTGTTTAGGAAACTTTGCATACCGAGGGATCCTTCCTTCTGGTCACTGATTATTTTTAAGCTTCAGCCATGCTTGGATGATTTTGAAATACTTTCATTCCAGTTTTGAGTTAACTGTAAAACAGCAGGGTACATCTCATCATCGTTTGAGATATCTGGAAGGTATAATTCCCTCCGACATCCGGGAAAAGGAGTTTTGGAAACACTCTAAGAAGTAATCTCCTGATCTGTAGTTTCTAGTTATTGATGCCAAAACAAAAAGGGCATCCAGAGGCTGGGGTCACCCCCCACATTATGGGAGGGGAGAAAAATGATGCTCAAGTCCATGTCTAATCTGGGATCCACACCTTTTTCTCTTCTAATTCCCAAGCATGTGCTGAGGCCTGGACTGGTCTGTGCTGGGTCTGGTTCTAGTACAGAAATGCACTACACTAAAATTTTAACTAAAGCTGTTTTACTTTGTCGCCCTGACATCCAGTGAAAGGACAGTCTAGGGGGAGTAAGTCCATTGCTGAAGATGCCACATCACCTGCTTTCACAGACCTTGTTCCATGAGAAAACAAATTCATATATGGCAATTTTTTTTTTAAAACTGGCCACTTTCCTTCCAGAAATAATGCAGCTTTCCAATGCAAACACAGACTCAGTCATTAATTCACCCACTGCAGCCATGTATATGCTCTAGGAGCTGGATGATCTGAGTGGGACAGGAGGTCCTGACAGCACTCGTTACTCACAAGAAGGAAGAAGGCACCTGCTTCCACTGTCTGTCCCCTGCAGTGCTCAGAGTAGGTGAAAGATTTAAGTCTGCCCAGTGAAGGGTGACATCCAACACCTACAGCCATAAGGAGGCTAATACTACCAGAGATGGGTAGTCTTAATTCACAAGGAGATTAATAATTAAGTAAATCAGATGCTTCACTAATTTCAAAGCCACAGTTCTCATCCTAGGTTCTCTCTACCGGAGCAAGTTGTAGTAGGTTAATTAGCTACAGGCACAGCTATAAACAGCTGTGCTTAAACTAGCACAAATCTGCATGTGGACATGGCCTGTCATTTAGTTTAGCTTAACATAAAAGTTTAGGCAAACTCGAGTGAGAAATCCAAACACAGATTGCACTGATTTAATTAAATAACTAAAAATAAAATCAGCATCAGATGATCATCTGGTACCAATTCCTTGCACAGACAAGGTGTTTCTTCCATCTGTGCAGCTCCATGAACACTTAGCAAATCTCGAAGGAAGGTGGGGAAAACAGACTTTTTGGATAAAAATAACAAGGTCATCTGAACTGTTGAACAACATCGTTTTATTTCTAGGTGCTTAAGCTGAATAAGATTGGGAGTTTATGTATGAGCAGTGACAAGTCTCATCCTGCCCAGACACAACTGTGTGATGATGCTGTTGTGTAAAATGCACGTTATGCTGCAGAGGGAAGATGCCTGCCCAGGGACACTCCACGCTGGTGACTGCTCTGCACTGTCAGCTCTGTGAGCTGCACGTCTGCAAGAAGGCAACAGCTTGGGCTGAACCTCCTGGAGCGATGGAGGCTCAGCCAAGCAGCCACCCAGAGCAGTTCCCAGCAGCATCCTCCCTGGGTGTTTTGGCCCTCCAAGATCAACTGCACCATTAGATTTAACTTGCAAAAAAAGTAACTTGGTTTTGAATCAAGTGTCAGTAACAAACTGTTATTTCTCTCAGGCTCTGACGCCTGTTAACACCCCAGGACAGCCTTGTACTCCTTTCAACTTCGTTGCAAACATTGATTATTGCTTTGTTTTTCTCCCCCCACACCTACTCCCCTGCTACATCTCTGAATGCAGATAATAATATTGATTTAAATGCAATCAAAGCGAGCGTGATGTACAATGAACACTTTGTCCACGTTGTGCCATACTGTGGCAAGGGCTGCCCCTTTCCCAGGGATGGAGGCCCATTACTGGGACAGGATTTATGAGTTCAGGAGGAAAAAAACAAGTTTGCACTTCAATTACAGAATTGTGCAGGAGAGCAGAAACTTGGGTCACCACGTGGAGTTTCTCAGATATTCTGCCAAAGGTGGAACAGGGAGGGAGGTAAAGGAGATGGGTTCAGCCCTCAGAACCAACTAACCCCTGCCTGCTGACACCCTCACAGAGGTTTCACAGGGGCAGGTCAGCAGATCTCCACCGTCCTGACCATGCCCTGTGCTCTGCCCTGGGGGCAGAGATGCAGGGGCCTAGAATGGTCTATGGCATCACTGGAGAGAATAAGCTCCACTGCAAACTATTTTATGTGAAAATGCCTCACTGCCAAAGCAATCCAAGAAAGACATAAGAACCAAATAGGTCATAGGCCATAAGTTACCATGGCTTATACAACAGCATTGATTACACTGGAGAGACGGCTGCAAAGAGAGCAGAAATTAATAAATGCTGTTTTTATTGCCATGCCGAGCATTTACAACAATGAAGCACGAACAAGGAAGTAAATAAAACCAGGATGGAGAGGGGAGACTAGGAAAATATCGACAAAACAGCAAAGTCACAGGAAAGTGACACATCATGTTCCAGGTTTTTACAAGGAATTTAGAACACGAAGTGGGGAAGCAATAACAAAAGGTACACTATAAACCATCAAAAGTACCCCTTATTTTTTGGGACTAGTTTTTTATGTCAAATTTTCTCTACAGAGAAAGTTATTGATGCCCTGTCCCTGGAAGTGTTCAAGGCCAGGTTGGATGGGGCTTTGAGCAACCTGGTCTACTGTAAGGTGCCCCTTCCCATAGCAGGGGAGTTGGAATGAGATGATCTTTAGGGTCCCTTCCAACCCAAACTATTCTGATTCTATGATCTCTCCTCTGAAACCAGCAGCTGCCTCACAAACTTAATTTTAATAGATGGGACAAAACCACTCTGCGACTCTGCAAGAGGCCTTGATAACGCAATTCATCAGTGCAAGATAAGACACACTTTTATTTAAACAGCCCAAAGTCCCGGCCAGACCCACGGGAGTGGTGCCCCATGTCAAGGCAGGGCCCCGCCAGCCCGGTCTGCGGAACCAGCCCCGAGCCGCCGCCCGCAGGGCTGCGAAAGGCACGGCCACCTCTGTGCCCTCGGCCCCTCAGACCGCACTGCCGCTGTGCCAGGCGCTGTCCCGACCCCGGGCACAGCCGCGGAGCACACGGACACCTACAGCCGCACCGGCACTGCCGCCCCGCCCCGGGCGCCGAGGCTGCCCCCGTGTCCTGCCCGCTGTCCTGCCCGGCAGCTGCCCCGTGCGGCCGCCCGACCCCTCACTCCCACCCGCTGCCGGGCCACGCGTGCCCAGCGCAGGGAGCCCCGCGGGCAGACCCTGCTCGGAGAGGAGCTCCCGGACCCCCCCGGGGACCCGCGGCGCGGTCGGCCCGGGGCGGGGGCAGGGGGGAGAGGTACCTCCGCCCGGCCGGAGAGCGAGGTCCGGCAGGCACCGGCGTGTCCCGTCCGGCGGCCGAACCCGGCACACGGAGTGGACACGGAACGCTCGCATCGAGCCCGGCCCGGGACTGCGCTCCTGTCCCTCCCCGCACACCAGAGCTGTGCCCAGCACGGCGCAGCCCCGCACCCCTTACCTGCCCTCGGCAGCGCGGGGCGGGACCGGGAGCGGGGCGGGACCGGGGCGGGGTCATCCC
>VWZT01007261.1:942-27137 GCA_013397055.1 Pachycephala philippinensis
GGAGCACCAGGGCTGCTTCCAGGGGAAACGGAGCACCAGGGCTGCTTCCAGAGGAAATGGAGCACCAGGGCTGCTTCCAGAGGAAATGGAGCACCAGGGCTGCTTCCAGAGGAAATGGAGCACCACGGCTGCTTCCAGAGGAAATGGAGCACCACGGCTGCTTCCAGAGGAAATGGAGCACCACGGTTGCTTCCAGGGGAAACCGAGCACCACGGCTGCTTCCAGGGGAAACCGAGCACCACGGCTGCTTCCAGGGGAAACGGAGCTGACCCTGGAGGTCCCTCCCAAGCTCAGAGACTCTGAGATCCTGAGGGCACCAGCAGTGGGCAGGGGCACAGGGCACTGACCAGAGCCACCAAAGCAGCAGCTGCAGGACACCGATTCCAGGTTCCTTGGCCAAGCTGCTCCCCAGCTCCTCTCCCGCTGCCCCAGCCCCTGCCAAGGCAGCCCTGACCTCAGGAGCCCCCCGAGCCCCGGGGCAGGGCAGAGGGGTGGCACAGGCAGGAGAGCAGCACAGCCTGGTGTGACAAGGACAGCAGCAGTGTCCTGAGGTGCCCCGGGAGCCAGCACAGATAATTATTTCAGCAATCAGCCCTGAGCTCGGCTGACATGGCAGCGATGACAGATTCCTTAATGAAGACTCCAGCAAGTGACAGCTGAGGCCAGAGCCACCATCACCGTGTCGTGCTGCTCGAGCAGATCCCTGCCGCAGGAGCAGAGTGTCAGGGACAGCCACGATCTGTCCTTGTGCAGCCTCTCATCCTCGGGAAATGCCTGCACACCTCGCTGGAATCTGATGTTCTCCCTAAGCTGTGCTGCACTACAAAGGAACAAACACTTCCTTTCGAGGAGCCAGGGGAGCAGAGAGCCCAGGAACCCCCAGGGACATCAGTCCCTGACAGCTTTAAAGTGCGGTTGCTGGAGGCTAAAAGCCATTTTAAAAGCCCTCTAAAGAGAAGCAATAATCGGAGTGAAGTGAAGCCAGAGGAGGACAACAGCCCAGGTAAGAAAGGAGATTGGGGCTGAGCCAGAGTAAAGTTTGTTTCCTGGAGAAAAAAACAAATAAATGAGAGAAGTAGAGAAAATGACAGCATGCACATGGATCCCCGGGGCTGGGGAAGGTCTGGGGCTCTGTGCAGGGTTTTACGCTGGGTGTACAAACGCAGCCACGGACGGATCCAGGCGTCATCCCAACCTCCTACCAATACATTTATCCTGCTGAAGGAGGCTCCTGCTCCTGTGAAACAGCACGTGAGCGAAACCATGGTTACAGAACTCGGCTCGGGTGTTAAACAGTGCGACGCTGCAACATTTTCAGGCTCTAATCTCATTAGGATCAAACTGTGGCAAAGGATTAAAGCCCGGATTAGGAGCAGTGCAGGAGGAAACCCCATCCCTCTGCAGGGACAGGGCAGAAAGGTCTCGATATTGATTAGGATCTAGAACAGGCTTTACTTCACTAATTATCTTTTACTAAATGAGCCTAACAACCTCGGTGTCCTCCTGGAACGGCGGATTTCAGGGCACGGAGCTGGAAATGACCAGTACATCTGTCAGCTGCTCTGTACCACCGTGAGGAGAGGGGGGCAAGAAAGGATGGGGGAAAGGAGGGCAAAAAAGGATGGGAGGAACTATCGCCTCGTCCTGCCTCCTCTCCTCTCTTAAAGTCTGCTAAATAAGCTTCACTTGAATGAAAAAGAACTATGAAAACCAGAAATAAAACTAGAGGGAAGCCCAGACAGAGTAGTTCTGGCAGTGGTGCAGTGTCCCAGGCGTCTCACAGCTGCAGCCCCAGCGCCCACCCCGTGCTGCATTTATGGGGCTGCATTTATGGGGCTGCATTTATGGGGCTGCATTTGTGGGGCTGCATTTGTGGGGCTGCATTTATGGGGCTGCATTTATGGGGCTGCATTTATGGGGCTGCATTTATGGGGCTGCATTTATGGGGCTGCATTTATGGGGCTGCATTTGTGGGGCTGCATTTGTGGGGCTGCATTTGTGGGGCTGCATTTATGGGGCTGCATTTGTGGGGCTGCATTTATGGGGCTGCATTTATGGGGCTGCATTTATGGATGAGCAGCCCAGGCTCTCACCTAAGGAACTGAGGGATGAGCAAATCCAACATTTCGGCTGCACCACCTCCCCGAGCTCCCCGATGCCCCTGCCCTGACAGGGGAGCTTTATCACGTTTGGATGCAAAACACAATTACCCTGCGAGTTAGCCTCGGAGCTCTGCGAGGGGAGCCCACGCCTTGCTGCCTGCCTGGGAACATCTAATGAGATATCTGCATTATTTACAGCCGGCTTTCATAAACGTGTTATTTACACTTGCCTGCTCAGGAACGGGAGTGAGCCCAGTTAACCCTTTGCCCCCCAGGCTGAGGCCCCTCTGGCTGTGCTGCTCAGCTGAGACACGTTCCAGCCCATGGGAGAGCTGGAAATGGGACCAAGAAAAGGGAGCTGTGCACACCCCGCACCCCTCCAGCAGCTCCTGGCTGCAGCCTCGAGCTGGGGCTCAGGAGGAAGACACAGGCACAGACACTTAGGTCAGAAAATCAGAGAATTCTCAAAATTTAAATATACCTTCAAGATCCTCAAGTCCAACTTTGACAGAACAGCACCACGCCACTAACCCATCCCAAAGTGCCTCCTCTGCTCGTTTTCGGAACACCCCAGAGGTGGGGACTCCATCACTGCCCTGGGCAGCCCCTTCCAAAGCCTGGCCAGCCTGCCAGTGAAGGAATGCTCCCACCCCGACCCTCTCCTGGCCCAGCTTGTCCTGTCCCTGTTCCCTGGGAGCTGTGGAGGGTCCCCCTGAGCCTCCCTTCCCCAGTGCCCAGCTGGGTGGGAGCAAACAGGGATGGAAAGGAAGCAAATCAGCCCAAAGGGCTCCCTGGGTAAAGCAAGAGATTCCCTGGTTTCCTGGGATGATCCTGTCCTTGCTGGTGACTCACCAGACTGGTGGGAATTGTCAGCCAAATTCACAGCAATCGTCGTGCGCAAAGTTCATCGCGTTAGAAAGGGAACTTGGTTCCAGAATACAAGAAAATGTTGACTGCTTTTGAAAAATAAAAATAAATACTCTCACACTCTCACACTTCAGCACAGTTCACTGTGATCTGTGTGCAGAGCCCCAGAGCCCAGGCTTTGAGACTCCTGGGGTCCTGGTCCCACCCTGAGCCACAGGAACCAAGCTCTTTTCACCTCAGCAGGGACAGGAGGGAATGAAACTGTCAATTATTTCATTATGGCTCTCATTGCAGTAATTCCAATCCTTATCAGCCATAAGAGGCACCTCTTCCCTCTGAGCACTCCGTGCCCAAGAGCCCCCCGTGACCTGGGCAGGGACAATCCCTGCATGGAAAGGGCTCTGGCAGGAATGCCATGGATTCACCTGAGCTGAATTTCTCTGTCCTCTGAAAGCCTGAAGTGCTGTTACAGCTCTTACCCAGCTGTTCCTGCAGCACACAGCTGCTGTTTCAGCCGTGTTTGTGCAGACCGAGTTTGCTCTGGGAGGGAGAATCACTCCATCAGCCGTTTCCCTGGGATACCAGGTGGCATTTCCCGCACACAGACACGGGGGAGTGTCACCTCCCTGCAACATGGGCTGAGACCTCACCCAGCAGCACTTGGAGCTGGAGTTTGCATATCTGATCCTGTCTCAGAAAAGGGTTAGGAGACCTAAAGAAGGTGTGGGAAATGTGATGAGAACGGTGGAGTGACGGGATCCCAGAATCACGGAATGGTTTGGATTGGGAGGGGCTTTAAATCCCATCCCATTCCATCCCCATCCATGGCAGGGACACCTCCCACTGTCCCAGGCTGCTCCAGCCTGGCCTTGGGCACTGCCAGGGATCCAGGGGCAGCCACAGCTCCTCTGGGAATTCTATTCCAGCCCCTCCCCACCCTCCAGGGAAGAACGGGCAGAGGTTCTGATCACAGGAATATCCAACCCAGCCCTGCCCAGGGAGGAGAGGCCGAGGAGCAGCAGAGGAAACCGGGATGGCAGCAAAGGTGTGAAGTGGCCAACAATTATTTGTTGTTTCTCCAAACACCAGAACAAAGGGGCTGTCAGAAAATAATTAGGGAGTGGGTGCAAAACAAAGAAAAGAAAGCAATTTTTCACATAGTGCATAATTAAAGTGTGGAACTCATTACCACAGGATGCCGTGGGAGCCAGACACATAAATGGATTTGAAAGGCAATTAGACAAATTAATGGAAGAAAAGTCCATCAAAGCCTATTAAACACAAAGCCATGGATAGGGGTATTGACAAACCCACACCAGCACGGCTCTCTGCCCGTGGCTATCCTGGAAATGCCATTTCCCAGAGCCAGAGCAGAGGCAGCACTGGGAATGGCCGGGAGTGGCCAGGAATGACCAGGGTTTGGGGTCCCTCCCAGCCCCTGCAGGGACACCTGGAGCTCCCTGGGACAGCCAGGTGTCACCACAAAGGGAAAGGAACCCCTCGCTGAGCACCAAGGTGGTTATAAATGAATGGCGAATGCTCACAAAAAACACTGGAAATGCCAGCTTGGAAAATGCCAACGCTTGGGAAAAATGGGAACTTTGCTGACTGTGAGAAACTTCAGCTGAGTGACAGAATGGCTCAGGCTGGAGAACCCCACTGAGCCCTCTGAGCCCCCCAGCGCTGCCAGGGCCGCCCCTGCCCATGTCCCCAGTGCCACATCCACGGGGATTCAAACCCCCCCAGGGATGGGGACTCACCCTGCCCTGGGCAGCTGTGCCAGGCCTGGACAGCCCTTCCCAGGAAGGAATTTTCCCAATATCCAAGCTGAGCCTCCCCTGGCCCAGCTGGGGAGCGTTTCCCGCTCTCGTTTGCTGTTCCTTGGGAGAAGAGGCCGAATCCCCCGGTCCCTCCTGGCGGGCAGCAGCAGAGCTCCCTGCAGCTCCCCTCGGCCACAGCAAGCCCATCCCAGCAGCTGGACATGGCAAGAACACATTTCCATCTCTGTTCCAGTGGGGAACACAACCTGGGGCTGCCTGTTGGGGTTTCTTATGTGGTAGCAATAAATGCTCTTTCTACTCCTTATTAAAGAAATGAGAGAACAGAATTCTGCGAAGTTTTAAATCTTTCCTGATGGCAGTGAGAGATCCTGACCTCCCAGCACAGCCCAAACACTGCAGCTGTTATTGTGCTGGTGTGTTTTTATTTGGGGGAAAAATTACAGCTCGGGTTGTTCTGCCACTTTTAAAGAACGATGCTGAATTCAAAAGTGTTTTTCTTGTAATTTAGGATTTATACAGGAATAAAATAACAGCGAGGATCGGTGCTGGATTCCTGACACTGTGTCCTGCCCCAGTGAGGAGAGCTGAATGCAAACCCTTCTACAGACACCCACTGAAAGGCAAAACAGGGAAGGAGAAATTACAGCTCCGAACCCTGCCTGTGTACGTGAGCATTTTCCATTAAAACATATTGACTTTTGGATACTTTTATCTTCATTTGTAAGTTCCAGCAGGAGGAGCTGACTCTGAGACATGCTGAGCCGAAAAATGAAAATGTGAGATCTGAAATGCTGCTCCTGGCAAACCTTCTGCTTCCACAAACACATCCCAGACTCCGGACATCCCACCATTTCCCAGTCCCAATCCCATTTCCAGTTCTGCACCTTGGGAAGCCATGGCAGGAAAATGCTGTAAGGCCTTCTGGGTGCACAAAAATACAAATGCAAACACCAGCCCACCAGCTGTATTCTCTAATTAACTAAACAAAAGGTTTTATCTCTGATTAGTTTTTTTGTTCTCACAATGGTACCTCTGATTTTCTAAACAGTTCCATTGATTTTATATTATATACAGATATAACTTAATATTGTAAAGCTCTTTATAGATCTGCCATGTAAAAGGGTTTGATAGTTTTTGTCCAACATCTCTGCAATGTTGATTAGGAGTAAATAAATAAAAAATGCTCCCACTAAATTCTGTGTATTTGGATTCGTACTCAGCAAGTGTGGGTTTCACTTTTGGCTTCAACAGCATAATTGCTTTTTTAAAACTAATTTGCAGGCCTGCACAAGTTGGGTCATCTCCTGGTTTGAAGCAGAAGAGCTTCATGGCATAAAATATAAAAATTCCAGTTTTGCAGAATTTCCACTTCTGGGATGAGCAAATGAGAATTACACCCAGCAGCTGAATTGGTAAAATCCAGGTGTCCCTGCCCATGGCAGGGCTGGCACTGGATGGGATTTAGGGTCCCTCCAACCCAAACCTTTCTGGGATCCGTGACTTCCTCATCCTGGGGCTGGAGCTCTCTTTCTCACCACTCCTCTCCCCGCTCCTGCAGCAGAGTGGCTCAGCCCCGCTCCTTCTGCCACTCACAAATCAATAATTTACAATCCCCATAACGCCCAGAACCTGCTCTCAGGCTGACGGAATTAATCCTGATTGTAATTACCAGGAACATCAAATGAAATACTAATTCAGCCCGTTGGTGTTCCCAGCCTCGGCCCGGCCGAGTGCACAAAGGGTGACATTTAGGGAAGACAATGTACAATGTTCCATGGCAAAATTCTGATGTGCAGCAACTTTCTGCCTCTGAAGGGTTGTACTGGCTGTATTACAAGCTCACAGTATAGGGCTTTAGGAGATATAAGCGATGACATTTCATTCTTGTGCTCTGGAACATTGCTGTTTGAATGGAATTCTTTCCTAAAGAAAATATCAAAAAAGAGGAGTCTCGAATGACATTTCTCGCACTGCAAAGGTTTGATTTCAAATGCACAGATCCCAGCCCCTGAGCTTCAGAGCCTGGGGGGCCAACAGGCTGATTCCCAGCCAGATCTGGGGTAAATTATCACCACCTTTGGGATCCATCTTGGTGCAATTCAACCTGGTCATAGCATTAGTGACCAGTTAGGTAGGGAGAAATGAGCAAACCATTTCAAAAGACTGGCAAAAGCCTTTCCAGATTATGAGCAGAAGTTCCAGGAAGTCAAGAAAAGTGAAATATTCTTCAGATGCAGAAATGTGACCCCCAAACCTGAACCTTTGCTCTGAGAGGGTCCCCAAAAGGATCCAGGTGAGCTCTGCTCGAACCCCCACGGCAGGAATGGAACAGCTTGGACTGATCCTGTGCTCCCCAAACAGAGCTCGTGTTTGCAGAACTCCTGCTGGGATATTCAGCGTCACGGTGGCTGTTTAACCAGGGAGGTTTCATCAGGGAAAGGCTCTTCCCCAGAGGGTGCTGGGCACTGCCCAGGGAATGGGCACGGCCCCGAGGCTGCCAGAGCTCCAGGAGCGTTTGGGCGGTGCTGCCAGGGATGCCCAGGGTGGGATTTTGGGTGTCTGGGCAGGGACAGGAGCTGCATCAATGATCCCTGTGGGTCCCTCCCAGCTCAGGATGTTCCAGGGTTTATGACTGACAGGACTCAGCAGAGGCAGTGTGAGGATGTGATCCCTGACCTGGGCTGGTTCTGTGGCAGAGCCGGGCAGAGCCTCGGGCCCAGCTGGAGAACCATGGCTCTTTCTGTTCAGAAGGCTCTGGAATTGAAGTGGTCTAAGCCAGGACTAAGCCCCCTTTAGCCCGGGCTCTGTGACGTGGTGCCACACCCTGATGTGGTCCATCAGGCACTTCATGGAATGGAACTGCACAGGCTACTGCAAAGGGAAACCCAGCCCAATTTCTCTCTGGCTGATGGTCTGAAGTAATTAGTCCATTGTCTGTGCACTCCTGCAATTACAATTATTAGCAAAAACCAAAATATAATCCTAATAACCAAAACAATGCAGCAGGGACGCACTTGGTGCTCATCAGCTCAGAACTAACAGAGCCCCGCTCCTGGGAGGGCTGCGCTGACACTCCTGGCCATAAACGGGCTGCTCCTCACTCCTGAGATCAAAAATAGAGACTAATTTATCACCTCTAACTAAAATTTTATCCAGATTTCCCTAGTGAAACGCTGCTGAGTGCAGACCCTGCAGCACGAGCAAGGGGCAGGCACTGCACACACACACACACAAAGGTTTTAATCCCCCAGCTCCTGAAAACCAAGGAACATTCCACTCTATTTGCAAACTGTGCACTCTGCACTGAACTGCCCTGCTCAGTGGCACCAAACCTCCCTGTCCTGGCAGAGGAAAATCCTCCTGTGCCTTCTCACCCTGTGCCTCGGGGAGAGCACCACATGAATCCTGCATTTACAGCAGGGGATCAGCAAATGCTGAGTGAGGAGGGAATGCTCATTTTGTATCACGAGGCAACTCACATTAAACACTGAAATACAGCCCAGTGAACACCTTTACACACAGCAGAGCCGTGCTGGGGTGTGTGCACACACCTCACTGGTTCATTAAATACACAATTCCTGCATGGAAAAGAAACATTCTGCATGGTCCAGAGCAAATCCCTTCCAGTTTCCAGGTGCTGCGTGGACATGGCACGAGCTGGGGCTGGCAGCTCTTTGCAGAGGTTTGTAGAACCTCATCCACTTCCCCTCTGAGGGCAGAGTCCAGGAGTTTGTGTCCCTCCAATTACACCCCAAGTTCCTGGGAAGGGGGCACTGACTCATTCCCGACAGAGTCCAGCATCCCAAAGGGACCCAAATTGTTCCTTCCACAAGGCTAATCTGCCCCGGCAGCAAAATGATGGAGAAGGAATCAAATCTAAGCTTGAGGGAAATCTTATGGTCAATAACACATTATTTATGTTTTAAATTAGTTTCTCACGCAGGTCATTAGCATAATTGCCCAGGTCTGGGCCAGGTCTGAGCACGTTCCCTCATGGAAATTAATCCAAGGCAATCCCACGGAATTCACCTGGCTGGGAATGAATCCCCAGGTGTTCCCAGGGGTGCAGCAGCACAGGGCTGAGGGGAATCACTGCTCAGCCCCCACAGAAACACCTCCAACTCCTACAGATCTGCTGGATCCAATTCCCTATTGCAGCTCCTCCTAAGGTGTCCTCTTACTGCCTTGGGGTTGGCTTTACCTTTTTCTTTTTTTCTCCCTGGAAAGAACAGTGCTCTCATAATATTTAATGTAAAAAATACCTCCCCCTTTTCCAGCTGGCTGTCTCCAAGCTCCCGCAGTGTCCCACACCCGCCCCTCTGCCAGGGCTGCCACATTTCCATCGCTTCTCCTTTCAATCCCAGACTCTCACCATCCCGAGGATTTCTGCCATCCACCAACAATCCCTCTGTGTTTCCACCTCTGAGGCTGAGGGCAGGACTGGTGTAAAATCAAACCCGGTATTTGCTTTTCCAAAGACCTGTGCATGTCCACGATAAGCTCATTTCTTCATCTCCCTTCTCCTTTTTTTGAAGTTTGCTGCCCAAACTGAGCCCCGTGTGCCACTGGCTGCCCCTCTGCGAGGTGGGAATGGCCTTTCTAAAGGGATCAGCTGAGGACATCAAACACTAAAAGCCTTTGTAGGAAAGAAATTTCCGCTATTTGTGAAGCATCAGATCTCTCTATCAGCACTTCAAAGACAAAAGGAAAGGGTTTGGCCCCGCTTGGAGAAGAGGGACATAAAGACGAACTTGTTGAGCCTTGGCTGGCTCTGTGAGGGGCTGACACGGGGTGAGCTCCCTCCAGCACCAGCAACTCCCCCCAGCAAAGGTCACTGCACTGCCAGCCTTTGGGACAGGGACACTCTTGTCCTCCGGAATGCCAGAGCCACGAATTCCAGAGGATTGGCTTTGATGGCTCCAAACTGTGCTCCCCACTGGTCAGACTCACGCCGTTCCTTGTTGTTTTAGTGGAACACACAAAAAAAGGGCATATTTTCAATCAAGAGTAATTAATTTTGACATCAGCATTTCGAAACACTTAATGCAGTGTTGACCCCATGAAACACCGAAGAAAAGCCATTTAGCCAATTATACTGAAAAGTAGCCTGGCAAAATAAATACCATTTTTCATATTTGAATTAAACCTTTAATTCTTCCACGTGATTTCATCTGAAATGCCACACTTCAGTGTCTCTGTGGTTATCCAGCAAGTGCTTCACCCCAGGGAATGCATTCCACAGCTACCCTGTGCCTCTGAACAGCCCATGGGCAGGCTGCAGTGCCCGAAATCCTCCAGTCTGTGGCACAGTGACCCAAACCCAGGGATTGCAGATGGACTTTTCACTACTCAAGGAACATGTCCAAGGAAGGGCTGGAGCTGGCACTCAGGGCTCTGGGCTGGGGACAAGGTGGGGATGGGGCACAGCTTGGGCTCGGTGCTCTGGGAGGGCTTTTCCAGCCTCAGGGGTTCTGGGATTTCACCAAATCACATCAGGTTTCATTTGGCCAGGATGGGATGGCCTAACACAAACACACCTCCAAAATATCTGTGGGAATCCTGCTGTGATTTATGGAAGCAATTTTTGCACTTACACAGGAACAACACCAAACTACCGGCAGTGTTTTGGTCCTGCTCCCAAACCCTCACTCACCCACAAAAGCTCAGCCAGATCCCCCCTGGCCCTGTCCATGTCCCCAGTCCATATCTGCCCTGTCCCCATCAGTCCTGTCCAGCCCACCCCACGCAGGGCTCCCCGTGCTGGTGTCACCCCGGTGTCACCCCGGTGTCACCGCAGTGCTGGCATGGACCCTGCAGCATCCACCTTCTGTTCCTCCACCTCCTGTTCCATGGCTGCCCTCGCCCAAATGAATCAAACACTCCATTCCTTTTTAAGGAGTGCTTGGCTTGCTTCCAGAACTGTTAAATGTTTTTCCAGAGGCCTTCGATACAGGATGAACTGTCTTTTTATTATAAACACTGTCAGAGGTTTGAATTGCTGCTCTGCATCCCATCGTTTATCATCTCCCCAATCCATCCCGATCTCCAAGCTCGCAGCCCTGCCTTCGTGTTCATTCCTTCCCTACACAACAACAACTTTATCCTGGAACAACTTCTTAATGGAATCGTTTGAAAGAAAAATTCCAGCACTGCACATTTCTCATTACTGACAAATCAGCACCGTGCCAAATGGGTCCAAGCAGACACTCCAGTACTTTCAATTCCCCAGATAAATGTAATTAGTAACCTCACATCACTTTCTGAAGGTGTTGGCACCACTTTGTGATTCATGCTGGGGACCAAAGAGGATCTGTCTCAGAAATCCATCAGAAGGCACACTGAGGAGCAGTGACTGCAGCACTGGGGCAGGTTCGGGGGCACCGTGGCTGCTGAGGCACCCCGGGGAGGGTTGGGGGTCCCACACACTGCAGCAGCACAAAGCCTCTGCTCCAGGGGGAGGCACCTTCCTCAGGTGCTCCACACTCAGCTGGGAAACACGGCTTTTCCCTGCTTCCAGGAATGGCAGTGGGTCCTGCTCCCAGCACCTCCTGATCCCAGCACTTCCCAGTCCCAGCATCTCCCCATCCCAGCATCTCCCAAACCCAGCATCTCCTGACCCCAGCATCTCCCAATCCCAGCACCTCCCAATCCCAGCACCTCCCAATCCCAGCACCTCCCAATCCCAGCACCTCCTGACCCCAGCACTTCCCAGTCCCAGCACCTCCTGACCCCAGCATTTCCAGATTGAAGCATCTCTTCCCAGTAGGAAAATCTCACAGAAGAGGGGGTGTGAATGATCACAAGGAACAAACTGGGAATGTTTCAATGGGTGAGAAAAAAAGAGCAGAGGATGCAGGACCCTACTTGGCATGAAACGAGCCTTTGTTGGTGAAATGCACCCCGGAAAGGGGAGGGAGGTGGCACAGTCCCTCTGGCTGCTCACTGCAGACCCAGCCTCGGGAAATCACTGCTCTCTCAGCCCCCAGCAGCCCCGAGGCAGCGAGGCTGGGCGCAGTGGGAGCACAGCACTGCACAGGAGAGGCTCCCCACGCGGCGGAAGGATGGCTCTCCAAGTCCCGGAGACCACCAGCAGAATTCCCAAAAATATGTAGAACTCCATGTAACCAATTTAAGCCACGAGCCAACTACACCGACTCCCGCAAGGTTTGCACCTGTTTGTTGTTTTTTTCAAATGCCAAGAAAATTGGCAGCGACGTGAAGTGAATGTGCTGAAATTGTTCCTTAATAGGAGTGAAGTGAGAATTAGAACAAAAATAACACAAATATTGCGTTTGCAGCCGAGAGAACAAAGTGTTCACACTTCCAAGCTGATGTCTGAATGTTCTTATTTTTCCAGAGTTAGTTTAATGCCAATTTCAAAGGAAGAGAGGCAGTGGAGGGGCTGTGCTTGGGTTTAATAGGAAACAGATTAGCACAGCCAATGGTAAAGGAGAAAAATAAAACACTCTGCGAGCAAGCCCTTCAGCGAGAGCGTGACCTTGGGTGTACTCCACCTCTGAGATATAAAAATCAAGGCAAGGTACAAGGGGAGTGCATCAATCACTCTGATGATGGCACAACGAGCCGTGGCAGTGCGGGAGCGGGCNGGGGGATCAGAGCTGCATCCCCAGCCCCTCTCAGTGACCGTGCCCAGGACAGCAGGGATTGTTCCACCCCAACAGCTCCATCCCCAGGGAGGGGAGGGGGATCAGAGCCCCTCTCAGTGACCGTGGCAGGGACAGCCCCGTGCCCAGCCCGAGCTGCACCCAGCACTGGCACTGAGGTGGCTCCAGCAGGGACCTCACCCCACAATGTGCTCCTGTGTTTGTGGTGATCCCTTACCCCACTCTCTGCTTTCTCAGAGCTAATCAAACTTCTCTCACCACGAGCACTGACGCTGGCTTTACTGCTTCCTTCTCTAAAAAGCCCAGAGCTGATAATCGAAAGCTTAGAAGTGACTTGAGAATTTCAAAGGAGTAATGATGGAGCCCAAGCACAGGAACCATGGCACAATCTGGTTTTAGATACCTGTGATCCCTTCTTAACTTTTCTCGCAGATTTCGTACAGAATTTTACCCATTTGGACAAGATTTGCCTTTGTCCATAACCCGAATATATCACAGGAAACAGCCACCCTTCCTGTAGGTTCCCTTCAGGCACTGATGCTCAGGGGGTCCCCTGAGCTGGGATTTATTTCCAGTGCTTCCCTCACCACCACAGACTCCTTCCAATATCAATATTCTTATTTTTCTGTCATAAACATTTGTGAAAAAAACCTTGTTCTTGGGACAGCCCCTTCAGCACCAGGCCACTGCTCCTCTCCCAGGAGCTCCTGTGGCCAGTGAAAAACAAAGCCAAGCCCATTTCCCAGCTCCAATGAATTCTGAGGAGAGCTGGAGAGGATTACAGGGAACAGCCGAGCGGGCATATGGCACTCCATCCAAACTGACAGTCGTCCAAACTGTTCCTGTAGCAGTTATTGGTAACTGCTTTAGCTACATTTGCGTGGTACTCAAAGAAAAAAAAAGTATCTTAAAAAATTGAGAATGAATAAACCACCCCCATTCACTGCTAACAACCCCTTCTTCAACAGTTAATTAGTTCCAACTGTTGAAATATTTTGCTGTGCCCAACAACTGCTATGAGCCATTCTGAAGGCTTCACAGAGCTCCACAGAACCCCGGGCAGGAAGGTTTATAGGCTAAAATCAGTGCTTGATACCCGTGCAAAGCAGCAGAGACAGAGCACAGGGAGGCAGGAAATACAATTTGTGCATCTATTTCTGTATCTGTACACACACAGGCACACACACACAATTTCCACAAGCTCTTGATGGAGCTTGTAATCCAATCCTCCTACAAAAACCTTATGGGAGAATATGGAATTCAGGCTGACTCCTGTCCCAAAGCTCCCCTCTGGGTCTCCTGACCATTGGCTCCCACTCTGAACTCCCCGGGCTCCAACCATCAATTTGTCTGAAGACCTTTAGAAATTGACATTTTACCAAATATTTCATCTCTTTTCTTTTTTTCTTTTGTATCCTGCAAAAATAATTGTTTTAACATTTTAGGTAAAGCTTTTTGCTGTGGATTGGATTTTTGGTGGATGTTTTCTGAGGCTGGGAAGAGATCTGGCATTTGAGAGCATTACAAGGGACAGGACCCAGGGAATGGCTTCCCACTGCCAGAGGGCAGGGCTGGATGGGATATTGGGAGGGAATTGTTCCCTGGGAGGGTGGGGAGGCCCTGGCACAGGGTGCCCAGAGCAGCTGTGGCTGCCCCTGGATCCCTGGCAGTGCCCAAGGCCAGGCTGGACGGGGCTGGGAGCACCAGGGACAGTGGGAGGTGTCCCTGCCATGGCAGGGGTGGGAATGGGATTTAATGTCCCTCCCAACTCAAACCATGCTGGGACTCTCTGGTTCTTCCAGCACAAGGCAGATCTTTCCCCAGTTTATATATTTAATTAAAGCTTTTCAGATCATTACCACTCACAGATGCCAGCGCAATTCTCGTCACTCTCAGGTTTCATGAGGATTCAAACCATTCATGAAACTTCTGATTTCTCTCAGCCACGTTCAAACCTACACAACTCCTCAAGCATCCTCAGCCCTTCAAACATCACAACACTTCAAACATCACAACCCCTCCAACACCCAACCCCTGGGATCCCAGCTGCTCTGGCTGCAGGAGCTGTTGGCCATGGCCAGGTTCTGGAGCAGGATGTGGCTCACGTTCCTCCTCACACACACTGAGCCAAGGCAGCAAGGGGCTCGGTGGGAGCTGGCAGCAGAAGTTCCTGCAGCCCCTCCCCTGCTGCCCTCGTGCAGCCTGGGACAGTGTTCCCCACCCTGGATAAGGGCAGAGCTCAGGGAAGGGCCCCCGTGACATTGCAATTATGCAAAGGTGACACGTAAATAAAACCTCCAGGCAGGAGGAGCTGCCTTTTCATATTAAGATTGAAATAATTCTCAGCTCAGGCCTGTGTTTCCGTGAGCACTGTCACAGCAATTAGAGGTTTTAAGGAAACCAAAGTCATAGATAATGTATTGAAATAATAAAGTGACATTTTGATATGCAACCAGCAGACATTAAGGAAATGACAACTGACTCCAAAACGTCCAGAAAGATATTTAAATCAGTAATGCTGAATAAATTAAATGAGCAATTACCAGTATGTTTGACAAAGCACGATACAACAATATATTAGGCATATATTAGCTCAGCCTTTACTCACTGATCTTTATCTGCTTTTAATTAATGAATTTAATTGACTGTAAGGGAGATTTGAGAATAGCTTGTTACAAGTCAAGGAGGAAAACCGTTTGGTATTTTGGAGAGGAGAAGCACTGGGAGTCTGGAGTGGGAAGCACTGGGGTGGAGCCAGTCCTGGTCTGTATCTGTGCCCAGAGCTGGGAGGGGACAGGAGAGTCCCCAGTAATTGTGACTTTCACAGGGAACCCAGGTCCTGCTGCACAGAAAATAACCTCAGCCCTGCTGAGCTGCCCTGGCTCAGCCCCAGCCCAGGGCAGTGCCCCTGCTGCTCCTTCCCCGCACTCAGAGAGGCTGTTCCAGACAGGAAATATCCCCACACACACCTGCAGTTCCCCAGGAACACTGGAGGCTGTTTTCTCACTGACCTTTGATAAGCCAGGACAGAACAGCCCCATTTTCATTTACAGTCACACCTTCTGTCAAGGGCCCGAGCCTGAGGAAGGGAGGCTGAGGAGGGAGCTTTGGGAAGCAGGAGCAGCCCCTGGTCGGCTCTGCCCCGCTTTGCTCCATCAGTCACAGCCCAACAACAGCCCATCAACCACCCCAACAATGCCATTATCCGGGCAGCTCCTCACACAGCACCAGAGGGGCCAGGAGAACAAGCTGCTATAACAGCTCCAGCCCTATTAAATATTAAAATATTGTTAAATATTAAAACAAAACTTCTAAAAGATAAAAGACAAGCAAAAGTCGCCACCCATTCCAGTATTTTACTCCGTTCTGTCTCAAAGCATTTTGTCACACACACGGCCTGGGCACTTGGGAACAGCCAAAGGATAAGAACAGCACTTAATTACAGCATTAAACCATCGGGTTCCTGTTGACTGAGAGAACACAGAACCCAATAATTCAGATTTGCTTGACAAATTTATCTTCCTTTTCCCTGTTTGCTGACCATAACACGCACAGGAGGAAGGGGAGGAGTCACCAAAGGGAGCAGCTCCTTTGAAATCCTGCCCCTAACCTGCTCCTATACAACAAATTTCATTTTCTTTCTCTTTCAGGGAAAAAGCTCCTTTTATTTCTCTCCGTGCAGTGACCCTGATCAAACCCACTCTTCTGAGCGTGGGTGCAAGACAAGAGAAGGGTAAATTCTGTGAAGCCTTTGCCCAAAACGCAGGCTGTGTTCAATGGCAGAGTCACCCAGGAGAGCTTTCATGGATCACCGCATTCCCGAGGCTCTCCAGCACAGCCAGGAGCACCCAGAGCTGGCACTGCCCTTCCCCAGGAGTGCCAGGCTGCAGGGTTTCATGGCACAGGGAGGAGCAGACAGGAGAGAGCAGAAATTCCAGGCTGCCCCTGAGCTGGAGGTGTGAGGAACAGGAATCTGCTCTTCCAGCAGAGCACAACAGTTGGACGTGTGGGACACAGAAAGGGAGACCTGCAAACACAACGGCTGGTGCTGGGGGCTCCAAGCCTCAGAATAATTTGAGAAGGAGTCCAAGAACAAATCCAGAATCACAGAATCGTTCAGGTTGGAAAAGCCCTCCCTCTCAGAGCATCGAGTCCAGCCATTCCCAGCACTGCCAAGGCCACCACTGGCCCTGGCCCTGTTTTCCTTTGGGTTCAGGTGTTCCTACGTGTTTCATCCCCAGCAGCTGTCACTCATCCAAGCACTCCCCCCTGCCAAAACTCCCAAAGGTCCCCCCACCTCTGAAACACCCAGAGTTTTGGGGGGAACCACCATGTGCAGACCAGTGAGAGGATAAAGATTGGGATATGGGATCAGAAGCTGCATTCCCCCGGGTTTCTGGGGCACACGGGATCAGACCCGACCTTCCTGCAGGCCCAGAGCTGGGAAGCACTCGGATTTTCCATGCCAGCCACCGGCACCCCCTGGCACCCCCCTCACCCCCAGCCCGGGGCCAGCAGCAAACTCTTTAATTACAAACACTGTGCTCTGAAATTGGATAAATGCACCTAATTGCCTTTTTGGTTGTTTGCACAAAGGAGTGGAAAAAGCACCTCTGAAGGATGGCAAAGCAAACAGGATCTCCAGTACCTCAGGAATAATTGTGCCTTCATTCAGGGCCGGGGTAACCATGGCAAATAACTGCTCTGTGCTCAGCCTCCTCGCTGCCGAGGCTGAATTACCTCTTCACTAACAACCACTTGGAGAACAATTAAACTGGCGTAAAAATCGGAATTTTTTCCTCCTCAGAAAGCTCAGGGACGTCCATTGACGACATTTTTAAAGTTTTTCTGGGAATCTTTGCTTGTGCAGCAAATACCAGTGGCCACCACTACCCGCACAAAGTTAGATTTATTAACATTCCGTCCTTTAACAGCAGGGGAAATGCTGGCAGATGCAAGGAGGGGTGAATGACAAACTGGGAGTGGGTTTAGATGGGATATTGGGAGGGAACTGGGAGCGAGGTGAAGCCCAGAGAATGCACACGGGGAATGCTCAGCAGTGCTGCCAAGCTGGGGCCAGGCACCCCTGGGCGTGCAGGATTCCTGTGAACCCCCATCCTTCCATGCACTGAGCACCCTGCCCGTGGGGAAACTCTCCCTGGCGAGTTCAGATCTTCCTGGTCATCACTTTGCACCCTGGTTCCAGCTGTACCCATCAGGTTACTGCACCTCCTCCTCCTCCTCCTCCTCCCCTCCTCAGCCCGGGCTGGGTTTGCCTGGGAGCTCCTGCTCAGACCCACCCGAGCTCGGCTGGAGCTGGGGCAGCGCAGGGAGGGCAGCAGGAGGATCCACACGGGACACTGCAGGACACGGGGACATCTCTGAGCCTGTGACAAACACAGACGGTGCCCGGGGGTGCCAGGGGAGGTGGCACCGTGCAGGGGACATCTCCGAGCCTGTGACAAACATAGACGGTGCCCCGGGGGTGCCATGGGGAGGTGGCACCGTGCAGGGGACATCTCCGAGCCTGTGACAAACATAGACGGTGCCCCGGGGGTGCCATGGGGAGGTGGCACCGTGCAGGGCACACTGACGTCCCCCTGTCACGCTGCCATATGCAGCCCTGTGTGCCAAGGACAGAAGCCACCTGAGGTCAGACGCTGCTGTATCTGCAGCAAAGGCCACGGGCACTGGCGTTTATTCCCTGATTTTCTGCCCTAAGGCCTCCGTGGCTCAGTGTGAGCAGGTTCTGGGAGGAGCTGTGCCTTGCACCTTCTCAGGGTCCTTGGAAAGCCCTCTCGGAATCCAGCACAGCAAAGGAGAGTGCTCCCTGCACCCTCTCTGTGTGCGCAGCTCACGGGAGCTGCCTGGAAATCAAACAGCATTTCCAAGAGACTTCTATTTCCCACTATGCTGTACATCGGTTTTTGCAGATGGCAAAAAGGCAGAGATAAATCAAATAACTGTTTGTAGCAGCACACCAAGCACTTCAGACTGGAGAAACCAAGTTAAAAGGAAGCCAACAGGAGTACCTGTTTCTAACTGCAATGATTTGGGAAGCTGGTCCTTTTTGGAGGTTTACTGGCACTGAGGCACTGCTGCTCCTGTGAGCATCCCCCCCCAGCCCTTGCTCACTGTGGCCACACAACTGAACATTAACCTGAATATTCAAAAACTCATGGACAACAACACCTGCAGGACATAGATTTCTGTTAATTTTCTTTTCTTTCTCTCCACGTCCCCCCATTTTAATACCCTGCAGGGCAGATCAGTTATAACCTTATTAATTAACTGGCCACCCCACCGAGATCTGGTACATTTGGTTACAAACTGGGCATTTGACAACCATTATAAACACGGATATAAACTGGCACTGCACATTTGGGTGAGAGCTGTGGGCAGTCCCTCTCCTCCCTTCCCAGTGGGAGCAGCTCTCCCGCCCTGTGGTGCTGGACTGTGCCCCGTTGCTGTTATTTCCCAGAGCCCTGAGCTGAATTCCAATGCAAGGGAAGCGCTGGCTCCCAGCACTTCGGGGCTCCCTCAGCTCAGTGCCAGTGCCGGCTGCTGGCCTCAGCTGCTCCAGGAAATTCCTATGCAGGTCACACACGTCCCTCACAGACCCCACATCCGTGTTTCACAGCCTTGCTGCGTGGCTGGAAAATCAAGGATACGTTTAACCCCATGGCACTTGTTTCCTAAGCCTGAAAAGAGGAATTTTCTTGGAATTTCGTGGTGCTTGTAGCATTTCCCTCATTTACTGCAGCTCCTTTCCTTCCCCACTGCACACGGAGCCCTTCTCCTCCCAAAGCAGAGCCCCCCAGCCTCACCCCAGAGACAGCATTTACCTCCACTCAAATCCAATTTGGCTCCCCAATTCCCGAGAGCAGCCTCACAATTCCGTGTGTGTGCTGTGAGAGTCTGTGCACAGCGCTGCTGCTGTAAAATGAGGGTTCAGGTGATGCTAATTTGAATTAACACAGCCCATCCCGTGCAGGGTCCACGGCTCCCTCCTGGAGAGAAGCCACAGGCAGGAGCAGGAGGGGGCTGCATCCCCCTCCCCCGACAGCACACCTGGGAGCCTTTTCCTCTCCTCTCTCTGCCTTCATTCTGTTTGTTTGGTGGGTTTGATTTTGTTTGTTTGTTTCTCTGTTTGTTGAGGTTTTTGTGTGTTTGTGGGTTTTCTGTTAGATCTGTGTTGGAGTTTTCTGTAATAACAAGGGACCTGTTTTGTCTCCCAGTGAACGACTCCTGTTCTACAGACCAACATCTCTGGAGCTGCTGCCACCCCCAAACAGTCCTGGCGTGGGGAAGTACAGAATGAGAGCAATATCCCGATTTCCAGTGCTTTCTCTCCCATCAGGGAATGGCTGCTGCTGTGCACAGGGGTGTGTTCCTTTGGGAACCTCCTGCAGCTGCCACCGACCCCAGGAAAGGTGTTTCAGAATTTAACATCAACGAGTTACTGCAAAGCCAGAGCACATTCACAGATCTCTGCAGAAACCCCAGGATGGGTCAGGCTGGAAGGGACCACGGTGCCTCACACTGGGCAGAGGGGCAGGATCCCTCCCTGACCTGCTGGGAATGCTCTTCCCAGTGCACCCCAGGATCCCACTGGACACTGCTGGCTCAGGGACACCTCTCTGTCCCTCAGGATCCCACTGGACACTGCTGGCTCAGGGACACCTCTCTGTCCCTCAGGATCCCTCTGGACACTGCTGGTTCAGGGACACCTCTCTGTCCCTCAGGATCCCTCTGGACACTGCTGGTTCAGGACAGCTCACTGTCCCCCAGCACCTCCAGAGCTGCTCCAGCAGGTCCCCCCAGCCTCTGCCTGTTCCTCCCCAGATGCACTGGTCCTTGTAAAACTTCAGCCAGTTCCTCTCTGCCCAGCCTCGGGAAGAAAGCGGGAATTAAAGGATTCTCCCTGCATGGGAGCAGTGTCACATTTGCCACCCACCTGCTCTCAGATATCACAGCAAATTTACCAGAACAAGTCAACTTCAGCTGTTCCCAGACATGGGGAAGCCACAGCTCTTGGCTGTTCTCATCCATACTCAGAGCTCTCACAGTGCTGGCAAACGGGAACTCCCAGCTCTGGAGAATCCCTGATCCCTCCATCTCCAGCCGAGGATCCCCGGGGATGCTGTTTTCGGGGAATGGCCCTCGCAGGCACTCACAGAACCCCGCGGCTCCAGCGCTTGGCAGAGGCTGCGGATCCATCCCAGCCCTCTGAACAAACTTTGTGCTTATTCACAAAAACGCCTTTGTGGGGCTGGCTGAACAAAGGGAACGGCCGTGCTTCCCCTGCCAGGGATAATCCCTGCTCAATTACTCCCGATTTACCGGGATAGCAATCCAGAGGAGTCACTGCACCCAACACAAAGTGACAGCGCTGCGGCCGCCCGGGCTTTGTGCAATTAAATCCCAAGAAAGGCTCCTCTTATAAGTTTAATACACGAGTCAGTTCCAATCTGCTACAACAAGATTGTTTCCACATGATATTTCTCTCTTCTCCTTTGAGATAAAGAAAGAATCCCTAACTTAGGAAATTTTGGGCGATATCCTGAGCTGGTATTAAGCACCATATCACCAGAGTCAGGGATCAACACCAGACTCGAGTTTGGCCCTGATAATTTAAACTAACTGATGCAATATATTATTTTTTAATTTATTTAATACTATTTGTATTACTGTATTACTACTCTATCTGTATGTGCACATGTATATAAAATAATAAGTAACGTAATTTCTCTTACTAAGAGATAAGGAGATGAACTCAGAAATCACAGATAAGAAGAGGAGTTCTCCTCTATTTTTCAGATTTCCTGGAAGCCCTGATATGTATTGGAGACCTTCATGCTCACATCCCGTCCCAGCCACCGCACGCATCCTGGTTTCCCCCTGCTCCTGCTCCTCCTCGGTTCCCGGCTTTCAGAGAGACGCAGATCGAGCCCGATTCCGCGGGGAACGCCAGCGCGAGTGTAATTAACGCCGTCGCTAATTGCCTGCAAGCAGAGGGAGCTGTGACTCCGCCGGAGCAGCCTCGGTGCTCGGCTCCTCGGGACGGTGCCGATCGCTGCGGTTTGTCCCTGCTCGCCCCAAATCCGCCCGGCAGCTCCCCGGCCCCGCTCCGGCCCTCGGGGATTGTTCCGCGCTCCTTGTGGGAATGAAAGCTGCCAATGGATCCTAAAGGAAATACCTGACAAGCACGAGGGAACTTCACCCCACGCCTGCAGGAAACACGGAGTGGGGTCCGTGGCACTCAGAACGGACCGAACACCATTTACTGCCCAGTGGAGAATGGGATTTTTATGTGCAAATTCAGCAGAATTGGGCCCGAAATCTGCATTTGAGCCCATTTCCCCAAATGTGAGTGAAGCCATCATTGTCTCAAGGCCAAACACCTCTGAGAAGGGCTGAGGCTCAGCCCAAATCCCTCCCTACCAACCCAACCCCATGTCCAGGACAGAACCCCACAGCAATGAACCCCCAAAGTGGGAGCAGCCCCACTGCTGCACAAAGGGACACAAAACTGCCTGGGAATCCTCTCTTTGTTCTGTTACAGACTGTGTGGCTGAAAATAATTAACATTACTGTTACAAAGTTACGAAGATGAAGAGAGAACTTCACCTGAATCACAGAATGAAGGGTTGGGACCTTAAGGATCATCTCATTCCAATCCTTTCATTCTCCATGGAACCCAAACACGGAAATCCTTACACAGTTACAGCCTGGGATGTTCAAGAATCCTCATTGCAAAACAGCCTCTTTCCTTTTGTTGCATAAAGTCAGCCCCTGTCCTGAAAAAACCCCACCCTGGCATCACAGGGACAAGTAACAGAAAGCCCCTGGAGGAAACTCAATCAGCTTTTTGATCAGATATGGCAGAAACCTGACATGTGCCACTGGATGGAGGCAATGTTTTCACTGAAGGCACAAATTAGGCACTTTGACTATACATGAACTAATGTAATCAGAATTATGAAACACTTTGAGAGGGGAAAAAAAAATCCTCCTCTTACAGAAGAGTTTCCTTGAACATGTCACAGGTTGAGTTAGGATGAACAACTAAAGACACAGCCCAGATTTGGAATTATACCCAAACTGAGCCAATGCACTTGAAGGAATGTATCTCCTCAGGCTCACAGCTGTCAGCGTGAGCAGCTCCAGGCCAGGCTGGACAGGGCTTGGAGCACCCTGGGACAGGGGGAGGTGTCCCTGCCATGGCAGGGTGGGATGGGATGGGTTTGGGGTCCCTCCCAACCCAGCCCAGCCCGGGATTCCCTGATCCTCCAGTGCCACTGCTCACTGGTTCCTACACACTTCAGCACCACTGCTCTGACCCTGAGCTGCCTGGGCTTAGCCCAGAGTTTGCTTTGGTGTCCCAGCTGAGCAGAGCAGGCAGCATTTGCCATTTGCTGCGGGTTGCACACACACCCAGACAAAAGGGAGGGAGGAGATTACCAGTAATGATTTCAGAGCCCTGTAATGGGTGGGATTACGGAGATGAATCGCGTTAGAGCTTTACCAGCACAGCTCCAACCCTCCCAAAGTGAGCCACATGCTCCAGTCACAGCTGGGGAACAGGTGGAGGCTCGAGACAAAAGTCTGGAAGCACGGCAATAAATCACGGGAGCTGCCCGTGTGACACCCTGGCTCCGTCAGGCAGAACGAACTGCCGAGCACAACGTGTCATAAAGAGAGATGCCACGGCACGCTCGTGTCTGCCAGTAATAATCTGAAGTTGAAATATAATCACACAATATATATGATAAATAACCCCAGACAAGGTCTCCAGCGACAAAGGTAAATAATAAATTTGTGTGGAAGTAAGGATTTACACTGAGGCTGTGAAACGGAACCAGAGAGATGCTGTAAATATTGTCCTGTCCAGGTGATGACTTTAATTTCTCAGACAAGCGACTTCTAAGTTTTCCCAAGGATTTCCTGGACCTGGAACCGACACATTTCTATCCCTAAAGTTCCAAGACAATCTCCATGTGCCAGCCAGTGGCCAGCACTCGGATCTGAAGGGAGGAATGGATTTGACAGTGAGAGGAAAAGGAAAAGATGAATTATGGAACCTGTCTAAAAGGCACAGGTCATTCCCATGTCAGAGCTCAGAGGAGAAGACAACAGGCAGGGGAAAGCCCTGCCAGGAGCAGAGGCAGCTCCTGCCCGGGGACACCCCGAGCCCCTCAGCAGCTGCCAGGAGGATGCTGCTGGAGAGCCCCGGCCCCACAGCCCCCCCGATCCCCCCAGACCCACCCCTCACTGCCAGGAGCTGAGCAGAAATGGGCTCGGGTGCCTCTGCCCTCGGACAGCCGAGCACAGCCAGCCCTGTCCCCTCCGGAGCAGCACGAGGGAATTTGTGTCCCCCGAGAGCCAGAGGGTCCCTGCTCCAGGCCTGTGCTGCTGGGAGCCCTGCACTGATGCTGTGAGGGATAAAGGAAGCTGGAGCTAATCTCCTCGGGAAGCAGGAAGCTTGGGAGTGCTCACCGAAGCTGATATTTGTCTTGATTAAATCCATCAGCTTATCCAAGCAGCTGCAGGGAGGAGCCCAGCCTGACGCACATGAAACTAAACTGCAACACAAAATTGCACAAAATCACCTGGGATTTCACACTCTGACCCCACAGAAGTGCAAGTAGGGCCAGGGCTCAAGGGGCTGGGATCTCAGCCCCCCACGGGCTCCTGCAGGGCCAGGGCTCACAGCAGGAGCTGCAGCACTGGAAGTTGGGCGTTGGGAAGCAGAAGGAGCTCCTGCCATGGACAATCTCCATCCCATAACCACACCATCGTCCCCTGAACACCACTGGGGTCTGACCTCCCACACCAAACTCCAGCCCCCATCCCAATGCCTTGGAAGAGGAGCAGGAGCCTCGGGATGGCAGAAGAATCCTGTCAGAGAACAAAGGCTGGCACAAAGAACTGGAGCAGCTCTCCCAAGGATGAACGGGAGCAGTGCCTCTGTCTCAGCCCTAACGATGCAGCTTCAAAGAGAGCCCTCATTAAACCTGGGCTGGAGCTCGCTGATTGAGCTCTGACTAATTGGGTCTATCGTAAACAGGCAGAGACTGCAAAGGGAGAATATTTAGGGTAAGCAAGTGGCCTAGAAAAACCCAAAGCTCCAGTGAAAAATGAACTCTGGTGCGTGTTCCAGAAAGGGATTTTATTGTCCACAACTGGACAGGAGCTGGGCAGTTCGGGGTGTGGGTGATGCTTCCTGGGGAGCCCAGGGAGGGACCCAGTGTCCCACTGCTGCAGGAAAACTTCTGGGGGTGTTTGCATTTAAATCCATTCATTGTGCAGACTCACACGTGTTTTAAAACATTTCCCAGCGTTTTGCTGCAATGAAATGGAACAGAACCCAAAATATGTGTTACATTCTCCTCGTGGCTGCCCCTGGATCCCTGGCAGTGCCCAAGGCCAGGCTGGGCACTGGGGCTGGGAGCAGCCTGGGACAGTGGGAGGTGTCCCTGCCATGGCTGGGGGGCACTGGGTGGGATTAAGGTCCCTCCCAACCCAAACCATTCCAGGATTCAGTGGAATATCCCCAGCACAGCACACGGGGGCTCTGCCAATGCTCCCCCCCACTGAGTGGGGTTCCTGGGCACATTTGGTGGGGGCACTGTGGGTCTGTGCAGGACCAAAGGCCCAGGATCCAGAGGCTGCGGAGCTGCAGCTCTGTCCTCAGACAGGAAACGGTGACCAGTCCCAGTACTGGAAATAAAGGGCTGCTCTCCAAAACCGGGGAGGGAATGGGGTCAGAAGGGATGCAGTGACCTGGATGACACTGGGAGTGGGGGGGCAGCCCCACACTGACACATCAGATTTTTCCTCTATTTATCCAATCATTTGTTCCTTCTTTTTTTTTTTTTTTCCTTTCTTTTTTTTGAGACTAACTGGAAGTAAAAGGGAGGATCTGTCTTGAATAAAAATTGCTGGCACATAAACGGCAGACAATTTCTGTTTCTCAGAAATTTCCAAAGCAGGAGCGTCCATTGCTGGTAATACAACATTCCTACATCATTCCTAAAATCCAGAACTTTTACATCACCACGCTGCTGTTTACACTTCATTCTATTGCAGGGGCTTATTACATTGAAGGGATTATCTCTGCTGCCTCGCTCTGTTTAAAGCAATAAATGGCTGCCAACTTTGGTTAATGGCCAAGAGGAACCTCAGGCATTTAATCAATTTCAAAGCTTTTTATTGCAAATATTCTACCAAGAGCTTATTCCCAATATAAACAAACTATGGAGTGAAAATAAAGAGAACTCTTCTCCCCTCCCCTGGGAAATCGCAATCCAGCACAGCCCCGCATTTCCCAGGGATGGGAGTTTTTCCTGGCCTCGAGGCACACGGAGATTTGCGTGTGAAAAAAGGCATTAAAATAAATGAATGAGCGGCACGTGTGGAGAACGATGAGCACTTCACACCTGAGTGTGCACAATTACCCCTGCAGAACCGCAATTGTAACCACCGCTAATTACCCGATTTGCACATGGAATGTAACCTGAGGCCGGCCCTTCCCGCGGCATTCCAGGGTCATTCCCAGGGATTGGAACACTCCTGCCCACCGCAGGCAGGGAGGGAGTGACCGCCGGGCTCTCGGCTTCCCAAAATTTACCAGAAGTGCTCAGGAAAAAGCTGGGGAGAGCGAACCTGTGCTGGCAGCCTGGGCAGGGGCTGGGCACATCCCTGTGCTGGGCTCTCCATCCTGGCAGCCTGGGCAGGGGCTGGGCACATCCCTGTGCTGGGCTCTCCATCCTGGCAGCCTGGGCAGGGGCTGGGCACATCCCTGTGCTGGGCTCTCC
>VWZT01007261.1:42676-73677 GCA_013397055.1 Pachycephala philippinensis
CCACCACCTTCCCCTGCCCCAGGCTCCTCCCAGCCCATCCAGCCCCACCACTTTTCCCTGTCCCAGGCTGCTCCCAGCCCATCCAGTCCCACCACCTCTGACCATCCCAGGCTGCTCCCAGCCCATCCAGTCCCACCACCTCCCACCATCCCAGGCTGCTCCCAGCCCATCCAGCCCCACCACCTCTGACCATCCCAGGCTGCTCCCAGCCCATCCAGCCTGGCCTTGGACACTCCAGGGACCCAGGGACAGCCACAGCTGCTCTGGGCACTCGGTACTTGAATCTTTAATGCAGTTTAGTGTGTGCACTGGATGTATTTTCCCCGTAGATATTCCTGTTTCCAGAGTCTATTGCATGGACTCTGGGACACTCAGTAGTTACAGAAGTTAAGGCAAATTAATCACCCTGGCCGTGGGCTGCATCCCAAGATCGGTGTGAGCCAGCAGCCCCGCTCTGGCACGGATCCCCAGAGGACACAGGCTGCTCTCAAGGATATCGATCTGCTCCATGCTCTCCCCCTAATTGCCCCCAGCAATTAGCAGGGCCCGGCCTGCTGCCAGGCTTTCCGGGGTGGAGCAGGAGCCCATCGCCCACCAGAACAAAGGCAGCATTTTTCTGCTGCTGACAGAAATCGCTGCTTCTCAAAAGTCCTGACTTTCCCAATCTCCAGATAAAACTGACTATTAAATTGAGCTGTTTGCTTATAGCACAGATTTACGGCTTGATGAGCAGGGGACACAGGAGCAAATTGTTTCCTAAATAACTGTGGGGGGAAAGGCACAGCAATGCTTTGAGCTGGTTGCTTTGGCTGCACAAGGAGCTGGAATCAGCTCAGCTGCCCTCTGCAGCCCTCTGCCACAGGGGTGACCACGACAAGGCAAAGGTCCAGCAGCCCTTGAACAGGTTTTGCATTTTTTCCATACTTCCAGCCTGCATTAGAATATTCTCAGTCCCATTCCCACACACAACAGCTCTCATTTGGGTCACTAAAGAAATCAGAGTGTTGCCATTAAAATCAAGTAACAATTTAATATATCTTAAAGAACAGAATTAGTTGCACAGAGACACCCACTGACACCCAGAAACAAAGGTCTGGATCCAGGAAATCCTCAAATGAGCACATGGCTGCTCTCTGCTGTGACACCAGAGGTGCTGGTGAGGGGAGCTGGGCTTCAGCAGAGCCCTGCACCACTTTGGCCTGGGAAAAAGGGAATTTCTCCCTTCCCTCTGTCCAAGAAACCCCATTCTGACATCATTCAGCTCAACAAAGGGCCTCGAGGTACCTTCTGCAGAGGAGCCCAGCCTCGAGAGATGAGAAGCCCTGCACTGCTTTGATAGCTGATTCCAGCCCTTAATTGCCTCTAAAACCCTCGCTTCACAGTTAAGTTGGAATTGTTCAGTTTCAGCTTTTAGTCATTAGTTTGCATTATGGGTTTTTTGCCAAGATTGGATTTTGGGAGTTTTTTGACATTAAAACATTCCCCAGCACGATGAGGGTGCCCAGTGCCATTCTGCCAAACTAATTAGCCGCAGCTCCTGAGGCTTCTCCCTGTAAACAGTTTTTATCTGCCATACAATATTTTTTTCCCTCCTCTGCCCCTTTCTGCTCTGTCAGCAGCTTTGGGAAAACAGGTCCCAGTGTGTTTCCATACCAGCAAAGCTTTTGATTCCCCTCCACGCCCAGCTGTGCACACGTCTGGATCCTGGGGGCTCTGCCCTGGTGTTGCTTAGGGCCCAACATAAACTCTGGTTTTAGAACGGACCCAGCTTATTGGGGTGCCCCTTTGAGCAGCCTCCCTCTTCGTTATCTCCTATTCTGCTCATCCCAGTGTGAGCAGGAATTTCCCCACGGAAAGGGAAACTGCCCAGGGAGGTTTGGAGTGCCCATCCCTGGAGGTGGCACCCAGTGCTCTGGGCTGGGGACAAGGTGGGCATCGGGCACAGCTGGGACTCAGTGATCCTGGAGGATTTTCCAACCTCAGTGATTCTGGGATTTTTAAATGTTTCCATCCCTAATTTCATATGAATTTCCAGCTCATTCCTGCAAACACCAGAGCTGCCCTCTCCTTGCTCTCTCTGCTGAAGAAGCACCAGAAATGACCCCTCCACCCCACTCAGCATTGATCCCACATTGCTGATTTCCCTCAGCTCTGTGAGAGCCATAAACTCTCAGCCTGCTTCTGCTACCCCGAGATCAAACGCAAAGCCTTCTCGCAGACGTCAGGGAAATGAGCTTTGCAGTGACCCTGGCACGACCTCCAGGGGCCAGGGCAGTGCCAGGGGCTGCCCCAGCCAGCCACGCACAAATCCGTGAACCTGGAGACTGCCAATTCCACCACGAGATGGATCCAGCCCTGGTGGGCGCACTCAGGCACATCTCTCACAAACAAATATTTACCAGCACACCCAGAGGGTTTTCTGCCACACTCACTCGCCTCCCTACGGAATGTGGGGGGGTTCATCCCTAACCACCATTCAAATCCAAAACTAAAGTGATTTAGGAAATAAATCCTCATTTAGAAGTGTATTTACAGTCACAGGTCTTGGCCTTCTCATTCAAATGTGAACCCTGCTCCTCTCTGCCTTCCTGGTTTCCCCCAGGAGCTGGAGGCTCCAGCCTGGCAGGGAGCTCTCCTTGTCCTTGTCACACCAGGGCTCTGCCAAATCAAAGACATTCATTTATGGGGGTTGTTCCTGCCTGATAACCCGGGTGTGAAGACAAATACATGATTCCTGGTGAGATGGAGAAGCTGGAAGCAGAGGAAGCTCTGAAGCAGGATACCAAGAGAACAGGCTGGAAAAATATTTGTGACCAAGGTCTGAAGAAATGTCACAGAGCAAGGTGGTGTTTCTTAAAGTAAGGAGGAAAAGCCGTTCATTAATCAAGACTGAAAAGCCCAAAAATTGGATCACAGAACTGGTCAGGTTGGAAAAGCCCTCAGAGCATCCAGTCCAACCATCCCCAGCACTGCCAAGGCCACCCCTGCCCCGTGTCCCCCAAATCCACAGGGATTGAAAGCCCTCCAGGGATGGGGACTCAGCACCGCCCTGGGCAGCTGTGCCAAGGCTGGACAGCCCTTCCAGGAGGGAATTCTCATTTCCTAGGGATGTTACATGGAAAGAGTCTGCGAGGTTTGGAACGAGGATGGGCAGGAGAGCCAAGAGAGGGGACCAGGCTGCCAGGCAGGAGGGTGAGGGAAAAGTCCTTTATTGGGGACTGGCAGGAATGAGACACAAGGGATTTTATTTTCTTTTAATGGGATGTTTGAGCCCCTTGGTAAGTGTCAACAAGGACAGCTCAGCAGAGAAAATGAACATTTCTGTTTGCAAATCCAGGATGCAAATCTGAAATGGAAACACATCTCTGTGTAATCCTCATGGAGATTGCAAGTTAAATATCCAAGAGCAGAGAGGAAGTGAGGGAGTAACCAAGGGGATCCAGAAGGATCCAGAACCTGCCTGCAGGGCAAAAGTGTGGAATAACAGGATTCTTCAAAAGGGGGAAAAATTGAAGAAAAAAAAAAAAAGAAATTTTATGAGCTTTACCTAAAAAATGCATTCACAGCCATATCCATGACGCCATCCTTTGAGAACAGATGGTCGGTAACCTAAATAATTTCTAGTTTAGGCTCCACTTTTGCAAGAAATCTGAAATATTCTGTTAACTGCTGTACAAGTCTTGCCCTGGAAAGAGAAGCTGATTAAATCAGTGTAGAAATAAGTTTTAAAGGATCTTGCCTGGACCCTGTTCTGCAGAACTTGGCACCAACGTGAGGCATCCCAGCCCCAGCACCACGGAAAGCAAGGAGCTGTGGCCCATTTCTGCAACAGATCCACTGCAAGAGGGAAGTGCCACAGCTCTGCCAGAGCATCTGAGGCTCTGTTTGCCTAAAAATATCCCTTCTTGGGGAAAATGGAGCACCTGTGTAAGAGGCACCCTTAAATATTTGCCTTTTCGGGTCCCCAAACCCACATACTCGGAATAGACATTGCAATATGGAGCCACGTCTGCAGCCCAAGTGCTGCTGAAGCCAAAGATGATCATTAAAGCACCTAAATCTTCACTTCTTTCTGCATCACACCACCAGGTCCAACAGATCTTTATGTGGAGCAAAGCCTTTTGTTATTTATAACCACTTTCAGACCATTTTTCAGTATGGATTTGAACTCACACCAACGAAGATGATAAAATTACTTTCCTCCTTAAATAATCAAGCCAGTCTACTAATGTAAAATTAATGGCATGGAATGAAAATGTTGGGCAGTTTCAAAATAAATTAAGTGTGGAAGCAGGTTACGTTTAATCAAGCTGTCATGCAAATCAGCAGCCTCACTCGGTGAGGACTATTTAAAGAACTTCTGAGCTGGTGAAAATGTTTTTGGAACCATTACAGGAACAGTCTCCGCTTTGTTAAGGCACAGGAATGTTAAAAAGCTCCCCCAGAACAGGGTCAGAGTGTCGATCCCACAGAGCTTTGCAGAGGGACGCGCCACGCCAGGCTCTGGGGGCAGCCAGAGCCAACATTCCCAGAAAATCCCTGGATCTGGGGTGTTACACACAGCTGCCAGAACAAAACAGGCAACCAGAAACAACACAAAAGGGAAAAGTAAAAGCAAACAAAGAAGTGAAAAATACCGAACCAAAACAAACCCCAAACCAACCCAAACAAACAAATCAATTATATAAACACACAATTCTTACAGGGAGAAATTCACAGAATCACACACTGGTCTGGGTTGGCAGGGACTTTAAAGCCCATCTCCTTCCAAACCCCCTGCCATGGCAGGGACACCTCCCACTGTCCCAGGCTGCTCCAAGCCCCAGTGTCCAGCCTGGCCTTGGGCACTGCCAGGGATCCAGGGGCAGCCACAGCTGCTCTGAGCACCCTGTGCCAGGGCCTCCCACCCTCCCAGGGAGGGATTTCACTTCCACACCTGAACTCTTTACCAGCAGAAGGGCCTTGGGTCTTGTAATTTATCTGCTTTTAATTTATGAGTAATGTGTTTTCTCCCCAAACCTGGGAGTGATTATTTTGTGTTTTTGCTGCCGTGACGCGTTTGTGAGCTGCTCACACCAGGTACTGCACGGAAATCACCCCTGGATCAGGAGGAGGGAAGAGCTCCCTGTGAGGTTCATCCCAGGGACTGCAGTGGTTCTGGGGGAATATCTCAAGTTCCCGTGCAGGCTTTGATGAGTTCCAATGCGGCTCGAGAGGTGATGTAAATAATGGAGAGCTCGGGGTGCCTGGGCTCTCTAAATACAGATCCTGGCACGCCGGGGAGCTCGGCCACCCTCACCTTGCCTCTCCCTGTGCCTGTGCCTCCTCCCCCAGCAGATGTGGCTGCAGTGAGGCTCCTCCTGCCCTCAGAACAGCATCATTCCAGGCAGGGAAACAGCCTGACCTGAGCCCTGCACGTGTGCCTGGGACCTCACTCAGTGACTCCTGGATCCTCCCTTTGCCATGGGCTGTGCTGCCTCCTGCTCCCCTTGACATCAGCCCAGGAAAGGGAACAGCAGAGGAGATCATTTCCCATAACCAAATCTGGTTTTAATTCCAGTGTGATGGTTCTGGGCTGACTGCCCTGAAAAGCTTGATTTCTGTGAATTTCATCCGTTTTTTTTGGTTCTGTGACTTTGCGTGTTTTATACACATCCAAATCCATTTTCCTGTTACAAGATTAACCAAGCGAGGGCTCAGAAGGAATATTGTTTTGAAGTATTAATGGAAATAAAACAGTGGAGTAGAAGGTTAAGGATGACTCAGGGCATTTCTTTATCTGTGAGTTGATGTGGCTGTGACTCAGGACTGAGCCAGGCCAGGCACCGAGAGCCCAGAACTGTGGCAAGGGGATACTCAGAAGCTGTCCGTGGAGCCCAGAAGGTGTTTGGGTGATCTGTCAGTACAGCTACAATAAACCATGAGGAGAACCCAGCACCTCACTGAGAACAGCTCAGGGTGAATATTCTGGAACTGTAGGTGCAGAAACCAACCCAACAGCAAACAAACTACAGCTGGAGAAGGTCACTAGGACCATAGACCGATTCTCCCTTGGGTTGAGGAATTTTTTCCTAAATATCCAACCTAAGTCTGCCCTCCTGGAGCTCAAAGCCATTCCCCACAGGACTCAGGATGTGCTGTGATCCCCTTGCCCCCACACCCACAGAGACAGCACTGACCTCTCCCTCTCTGGGGACAATCAGCCAGATTTCCCCCACACAGATAACACTGACCTCTCCCTCTCTGGGGACAATCAGCCAGATTTCCCCCACACAGATAACACTGACCTCTCCCTCTCTGGGGACAATCAGCCAGATTTCCCCCACACAGATAACACTGACCTCTCCCTCTCTGNGCTAGATTTCCCCCACACAGACAGCACTGACCTCTCCCTCTCTGGGGACAGCCAGATTTCCCCTACACAGACAGCACTGACCTCTCCCTCTCTGGGGACAATCAGCCAGATTTCCCCTACACAGACAGCACTGACCTCTCCCCTCTCTGGGGACAATCAGCTAGATTTCCCCCACACAGACAGCACTGACCTCTCCCCTCCCTGGGGACAATCAGCCAGATTTCCCCTACGCAGACAGCACTGACCTCTCCCTCTCTGGGGACAATCAGCCAGATTTCCCCCACCATCTCCCCTCAGAGCTGGGGTGGAAGGGGCATTTTCACCCCTGGCTCCCCGGGGAGGCTCAGCCCAGCGTGTCCCCCCAGCCTGGGGCTGCCCCCAGCTGCAGTCTCCCCAGATGACCTCATTATCCACATTTAATTTCCAGGCTCTGGTTTATGCTCAGTGCTTGCACCTTCACACTGCCAGAAATGTAACATGAAGGAGGTTTACACAGGTTAAAAAAAAGTCACAAACTAAATACAGTAATTAAATTAATTTGAAGCTAATTTCTGACCACATGCAGGACTCTATACTGGAAAAAAAAAAAAGAAAGAAAAAGAGCTGTGACAAAAGCTATATTTTGTTCTCTCTTTCTCTGCTCTTTAATAGTCTCTGAATGAAAAGTCTAGTACAATTTTCTAGTCCACTTGTTCCAGCCAGGGGGAAAACTGCTCATTGTAATTAGGCCACTTTCATAACAGATCTCCTCCTGCCCCTCCTCCCGTGGGTGCGACCACGGCTCTGCACCTGGGAACTGCTGACCTCTTCCCTCACCACCCACTCCCCATCACCTGCCCTCCCTCCCCTGGTTGTGGTCACTCTCCTCACAGGGCACGGACAGACAGCAGTCTGCAGAGAGAATCTCCCAAGGAGAGTTGGGTTTGTGGCCGTGGCACCTGTGCCTCCTCCTGAGGGATTGCCCTGGCATGCACTGGGTGCCCCGTGTCCAGCTGGGCAGCCCCAGGACACGCTGACCCCTCGGGGTGGGGCGGGGCTGGCTGAGGGGGGAGCACAACAACCACTACAGACACCAAATCGTCTCACACAGACTCCCCAGCGAGCAAACGGAGCCCTCCAGCCCCAGGAAACCCTTCAGGTGATCCTTCTGGGATCCCCTGGGAGGGTGGGGAGGCCCTGGCACAGGGTGCCCAGAGCAGCTGTGGCTGCCCCTGGATCCCTGGCAGTGCCCAAGGCCAGGCTGGACACCGGGGCTGGAGCAGCCTGGGGCTGTGGGAGGTGTCCCTGGGGCTGTGGGAGGTGTCCCTGCCATGGCAGGGGTGGCACTGGGTGGGATTTAAGTCACTTCCAGCTCAGTTCCATGGTTCCATAACAATCAGAGACAGCCCAGTGGTTTTTCAAGCACAAAGGTTTACCCACCACAAAAACACCTGAAAAAGAGCCTTAGACTCACCAGCCTTTCCCCCTCACTGTTTATATCAGCACTGCAATGACATTTTTAATATTTAATTTGAGATGTACTTAATGACTGTGTGAACAAGAGTTGCCAGAGAATTCCCACTGGAGTGGGAGTGTGGTGGGGAGTTCAGAGGGGTGGGTGAGTCCAAGCTCCAAGGCTGTGCCTGAAGTGCCAACAAGGCAATTTAACAAAGAGAGCCCTAAGGCAGCACCTGGGCAGTGAAACACTTCCACACTTTTCTGTACAACACACTTAAAGAACATGGTTTTGCCAGTTTCCTGATTTAATTCCTATGATTCATTCAAAATAACTCTGATATAACACATCAAGATAAATGCACACAAATGCTTCTAATGAGTCACACTATAATTTTATAAATATTAGATATTGCCACCATATTAATTTTATAAGCAAAAACATTAAGTACGAATATTACACAAATAAATGTTTTAATCATTAGACAGGATTTTAATCTCTAAGCAACAGAATACCTGCAAAATTCCTATACCTTTCACACCTGTCAAAGCAAACAACCAACTCAATGCTTCCTGCTCCACAGATCCTAAAATACACCAATTTAATACTCTCAGTCCTCTAGAAAACCTTTACATCCAGTGGTGCTCGTTGTTTTAAATAATGGAGTTAATGTGATCCAGCCCCCCATTCAAACCTGCTCTGTCACCGTGGTCAGAGAGAGACCTGAAATGGTTGGGTTTGGGCAGAGGGCTGAGCTTTTTTATTTATCTGCTTGTTCCTGCTGAACATCCATTCTGCTCTCCACCCCTGGAAACTCCTCACTGCCACTGCCCCATCAGACTGCTTTGGGATTTCCCTGAGAATTCCTCCTCTGAACACTCCCAGTCCAGGACAGCCTCACCTGGAATTTATGGCAGTGTGTCCACACTGCTCCACCTCCTTCAGGGCTCCTTCTCCATTTCTGTTATAATTAAGCTAAAAGTATCTTGTAAATTTAAAAAAAAAATCTGCTACAACAAATCTACTCTTGAAATTTGCTTCACTTATAATCAAGAAACCCAAAAATCCTTAGGAAATGCCTACACAAGCACGATTTGAGGGACGGACCGGAAGACAGTGCAAGACAACTTCCAGAAATAAAAAAAAACCAAACAAACAGGAACCAAGGAAGCAGCGAACTCTTTGGAAGCTGTGATGCCTCAGTGCCTGTATTTGGTTAAAGTCAGCACCAGAGCAGCAGTCCCACACCAGGCAGGGTGCCAGAGGCTGCCCCAGCTCCCCTGGCAGGAGCCAAGGCTTCCTTCCCTGCACACTCCCAGCCCAGCAGGACCCCAGCCCTGCAGGCTCCAGCCCCTCGGGGGGTGACAGAGGCACTTTGCCATCTCCAGTGCCCTGGAACCAGCAGAAAGGCTGCACAGAGAGCCGTCCATCCCTTCCCCCTTGCCGAGGGCAGCCCACCCTCTGCTGCTCTCCTCCGTGCTCCCGTGGGTCACAGCAGGGGAGTTGTTCTCCTCTCCAGGAAGAAAACCTTGACCTTTATTCAGCCAGTTTGGAGAAAATGAGAATTTCCACACCTTGGAATCATTTGGGTTGGAAAGAACTCTGAGCACCAACCATCACCTTTCTGAGGCCAGTCCAGGCCATTAATGGGGGTTCACTCTCTACCTCACCTACACCTTTCTGGAACCCCCAGCACCCGTGAGCCCAGCCCAGCAGCAGGAGGACAGACATCCAGCCCGCCTGGGTCAGTGCCACGGACCCAGGAGATGCTCCGTGGACACCAGGTCTCTCGGGACACTCAGGGATGGCAGGTCCAGGGCTGGAGAGGCAGCAGCAGAAACTCAGGAGGCACTGGCCACCCCAGTGCTCTGCTGGGCAGGGCTGAGCCAGAACTGGGGCTCCAACAGGCAGCCCCCAGCTCCTGTGTCACTGCTCCGAGCACAGCCCTGCCCCTCCCCTGCTCTCCCACCCCCACCAGCCACAGCAGCCTCTGGCCACCGGGATTTGGGTACGGAGGCTCTGATCCGATGGCAGATGGCATCAGAGATAATGTACAGCTCCTTGTGAGCTGTGTCACCAGCTTCATCCCACTGTGCCACTCACCCAGCTATCAGCTGCCACATCTAATGCTCTGATTTGGCCATCCTGCATTTACAGCTCCATTTTGGAACCAAGTGACACCACAATTTACTGGAGGTGAAGGTTATGGGGGAGCTCCTGCGTCAGGCTGAGCATTTCCAGTGGGCAGCAGCAGCCACAGGGAACGGGAGAAGAGACAGAGCTCAGCCACACATCCCCCATTCCACCTCTCTGGTGACCATGAGCCAGCTCATTCCCGTTTGGCTGTGGGACAGCCCTGCCTCGGCTGTGCTCCGTTCCCGAGGCTGTGTCCAGCCCTCCCTCGGCAGTGCCCCGTTCCCATTTGGCTGTGGGACAGCCAGCCTTCAGCAGTGCCCCGTTCCCGAGGCTGTGCCCAGCCCTCCCGAGGCTGTGCCCCGTGCCCGAGGCTGTGCCCCGTGCCCGAGGCTGTGCCCCGTGCCCGAGGCTGTGCCCCGTGCCCGAGGCTGTGCCCCGTGCCCGAGGCTGTGCCCCGGCAGCTCCATGCCCTGCTCCCGCAGCACTGCCCGCTGCCCTGGCCGCACACCCCACACCCCTGAGCCAGGGTTTCAGCTCTCAGATGAGCAAGAGAAGCAGCAGCCTCCTTCCAGCACCACTGTTCAACCCCATGGGACCAGTCCCCCAAACCCCTGAGATCCTTTCCCTGGGACATCAGCCACACTCAGCTCTTACACACAGTGACAAGAACAAAGTCATTAAGTCCCTGTTTTCTCCTCAACAAAACAGCCCTTTGGAACAAATCCCAGTTTTCATCCCTTACTGACTCCTTGGTTTGTTCGTTCCTCTGCAGAACAGCTGAAACATTCACCATCATTTCAAATGATAAATTATTTTAATTTACGCTGAATTTATTTATTATTGCCGCGCAGACAAGAGGCAAGTGCCATAATGTGCTTGTTTAATAATTGGCGGGGATTGAGAACGGGAAATTCTCATGCAAACAACAACTTCATTTACTGGGGGTGTGCACAGGAGCCTGCACGTCCCACAGTCACATTTCAGGAATGAAGCTCTGTGGAGCCAAAGGATTTCTGACCCCAAATAGCACCAGAATATCAAGAGTATGGAAGAAATGAACCTTTTGAAGTCATAAAGGAAAGAAGGGAACTTTTATATTTATTACACTCTCCACTGACACAACTGCCTTGTTCACAACCACACCCAGCTCTGGGGGCACTGCAATGCTGGGATGCACAGAGCACCCCAAAATTCCAGCTGCTGCATAAACTCATTATCCACCCACTCTTCCTGCTGCAGAACTTCCTCTCCAAATGCTCAGTTCTCAGTAACACAAATGACAATGGATGGATGTTTGACAGATGTGTCACTGGTTTTCCATCACTCCTTAGGCAAAACTCTCAGCTATAAAGCTGCCCCTGGTGTCAGACCCCACAGCTGGGACCCCTAAAGGGCCCTGCTTTACAAAACCAGTGTTACTGGGCATCTCCCCCCCGAACCACCAATATTCCCTGGAGCAGAGCCTCTGTGGAGAGCAAGGAGAATCCCCTGTGCTCCTGCAGGAGTGAAGGAGACAACTCCCAGCTGGGAAAGTCGTGTTCAATAGGCAGGGAGAGCTGTGATCCATGGGAACTCCAGGGAGCCCCAGAGCACTGAGTCAGCACCAGAAGGCACAGAACAGCCTGTCCTGGCACTGCCCCCGGCCACTGGGTCACACCCCCTGCATGGTCCCTCTGGGGACACTGGGTCACATCCCCTGCGTGTGCCCACGGCAGGGGACAGTGCCACTGCCCACCACACGGATCTGGAACGCTCCGAGGTGCAGGGAAGCAGCCAGGCTGCACACAGAGTGTTTCCAACTCAGCAAACAAACCAAAAAGCCCCAAACCTCCTGATCTATGACCAAAAAAAGGCATTTTCCTGCAATCACCCCCTTAGGCGATCACCCCTCCCAGCCCCAGCCAGCACTCACCCCGGATGGCCAAAGGGACCACTGTGGTCAGACACCCGTGGCTGCACGTCACTGCCCTGCTGGCCCAGAACTGACCCCTGCATTTCCCAGCCGGGTTCAACAAGAGCCCACCCCCTCTGTGACCAGAGCTGGACACGGATCTCTGCTGGACAGCTCCCCCTGCTCCTGCTCCTCACTGCCAGCCTGCCCCAGCCCCGGGTTTAACCCTTTGCAGTGAAGAACCCACAATATTTTACAGACTGTAGAGCACACATTCCCTAAACTCCTCTAAATCATCCACTGGTAAAAAGATCTCCTGCTTTTTTAAAAGCCATGACAACTTCTAAAGCCCAATTTGCTGTGCTGACACAACGTAAAGGTACTATAAAGGTACTCTCACTTAGGCTTGTTTTCATTATCCGTGAGCTTTGAGGAGAACAAAACACATGATAAAAACCTTAACTTGCTAGAAAAACCCTTTTGATCATCGTCAGCTTTGCAGACTCCAATCTCCAGGGGGATTTGGGTTCCAAATTGCAGGTGAGGTCTGCAGGCACTGCTGACACGTCCCTGCCCCCTGGGTTCTGTGGAGCCACGAGAGCCCCACGCACACATCGGCCGTGCCCGGAGCAGCTCCAGCACGCCGGGAAAAGGGGAATTCTGATTTTCCCCAAAACAGCAGGAATGCCTCCCGCTGCCATCCCGAGGGGAGCTCTCTCCTGCCCTCCCCACATCCCTGGGAAGGGGGGAGCAGCCCCTGCTTTCCCTCAGTATCCAGCCCTGCACCCGGGGCAAGGAGGGAGGGGACACGGGAGGTGACACGGGCTGCCCCTGCCGGCTCCCTGCCAAGGGCTCTGCATTTGTCACCTCTCCTGAAACACTCCTCTGCCGAAATTGCCGCTTGTGCTGCCAGCGAGATGGATTTGCTGAAGCACAGGGTGATCCCTCTCCTAACAGGGGATCTCGGAGAGGGTCACGGGAGAAGCCCGGTTCTGCAAACACAGCCTGGCTCCCGAACTGCTGCCGGGCTGCAACGCAGCAATTTATTCTTTTAATAAAGCCGTGTTTTTGGAACTTGCTCTCTCCTTCCTCGTGTGTTCTCATGAAATCTTAACCGCCTGCCTGGGAAGAATACAGAGAGGATGCAGGATGGAGTTCTGATGCTGAAAATCAGCGGCCTCCCAAAATTATTCTGCCATGCAAAACAACCGCGTTACTGACAGAATTCCTTATAACTTCAACAAACACAAACAGCGTGGGGACTGCGGGGATCCATCACCCATTGAAACCAAACAAAAGGGACCAGGCTCTAATTACTGAGGCTACAGGAATAACTCAGCACAGACAGAACTCCTCAGCTACAGAGGGATTTTCTTCAAAATCCCCATGCTGAGGGGGTCCTGTACCAAAACAGGTGCCCAGTGACATCCTTGGCAAATCTTCTCTTCCATCAGTCCCTCGGGACGGGACACGTGGGCACTGGGACTCTGCTGGTGTTAGGGAGTGCTGGCCTGGGCACCCCGGGAGAATCCCAGCACCCCTGTACCACATGGGACAATCCCAGCAGCCCTGTGCCATCCCTGGGCACCACGGGAGAATCCCAGCAGCCCTGTGCCATCCCTGGGCACCCCAGGGGAATCCCAGCAGCCCTGTGCCACACAGGAGAATCCCAGCACCCTAGTGCCACACCTGGGCACCACGGGAGAATCCCAGCAGCCCTGTGCCATCCCTGGGCACCACGGGAGAATCCCAGCAGCCCTGTGCCACACAGGAGAATCCCAGCACCCCTGTGCCACCACTGGGCACCACGGGAGAATCCCAGCACCCCTCAGGGGGGCATGAGGGTGAGGGGTCTGGCTGAGCAAGAGCAGCACACAGGGAGAGATGCCCCAGAGTGCCAGGGAGGAAATGATGCTCGTGGTGTTGCTTCTGCAGCACGAGGAATATGCTGTGTGTTTGATCCAAAATTGGTTAATTGCACTGATAGATGAATTAACCATTTAAAATGAGGGAGCTGAACTACTTATTTTACTTTATGTCAGCACACGGAGGCTTTTCCTGTAAAATCTCAGCAGTCCGAGGAGCCTTTACTCCTCATCTTCAGGCAAGAGAGGGAAACCTCGCTGTGAGAGCTGAGGCTGGGACCCGGCCCACCCGCCATGCCCCATCGAGAGGGGCTCTGTGCCCTCTCCCCCGCTATAGCAGCACAAACCAAGGCTCGTGGGTACAAGTTACTCCTCATTTCCACGCGGGCAGCCCCGTCACTGCCCTCAGGGCACAGAGTGGTGTGCTCAGCCGCGGGCTGTGCATCCCAGCGAGGGCACCCGCAGGGCCCGGCTCGGGGCTGCCTCCAGCTCGGCCCCCTGCCCTAAATCACCCCGGGCCCCTCGCAGCCGCCGAAATGCTGACTCAAAGCCGCGGAGTGCCGCCCATGCCCAGGCTCCGGCAGCCGCCGTCACACCCGGAGCTGGCTGCTGCCGGCACCGCGCTGCCCCCGCACCCCGCACCCGCCCGGGGTGGGCTCGGAGCCCGGCTGGCAGAGGGCACCGAGGGGATCAGTCCCAGAGCATCCTGCCCTGGGCTCGGAGCCCGGCTGGCAGAGGGCACCGAGGGGATCAGTCCCAGAGCATCCTGCCCTGGGCTCGGAGGGGATCAACCCCAGAGCATCCTGCCCTGAGAGCCGGGAGCTATGTGGCACAGCCAGCCCCGGGGGCTGCGAGGCACTGCCACTGAAGGGCTGGGTTCGGATGGTCCGGGGCTGGGAGGAACAAACTCCTTTTCCAGCACCCAGTGGCTTTTTCCAGCTCACTGGAGTTTGTATTTACATAAAGAGCCGATTTCCAATACTCCCAATACCTACAGCAATAATTTAACGCACACTGAGGTGTATTTACAATACGAGCGTCCAGCGAGGGACAGCCTGAGAGGAGCAGAGGCGATGGGCAGTGAGAGACGCGGGGTGAAGAGCCTGGGGCTGCTGCTCGCTCTTCTCCCCCTGTGATCCTGCATTTCCCCTTCCAAGTTACCCGCTTAAAGTAGAATAACCCCAGGTTTAAAGCCAGCCTGCCCAGGGCACGGGCAATGAAGGGAGTCAGTCAGAGGGCACGAGGAAGGAGACCCAGCTGCAGCACACAGCATTCCAGCATCCCCCCGCTCCATCCCGGGGCTCGGCAGCGCTGCCAGCGTTTCCTGTAGCAGCCTCTCTACAAAACACACACCGGCCCTCCCCAGAGAGACCCGAGCGATGTTTCCAGCCCAGAGCTCCCATCTCATTTATGTAACCCACCCAGCTGCACCAGCACCGGGCTGCAAACACAGCCTGAGGCCTGGCAGCCCGGATGTGCTCCGGCTGAACCCCGGGGGTACCTTGGGAGCAATCGCACCATTTTTTAGTAATGTGGTTTTAAGCATATTTAAATACTAATAGTATTTAATAGTGGCTGGGTAAGTGTTAACAGCCTGTGAACCCACCGAGTTACTTTCTCTGCAACCTGTAAGCCTGAAACAGTACAAATAAACCACATTTTAATTATTATTATTTCCTTTGCTTCTCCATTTGTGCCACAGAAAGCACGAGGACCTGAGCACGTCTCAAAATACAGAGGATAATTGAGGTACACATAAAAACCACTTGTCAGCTGCCCTACATAGACATCTACTGTATTTTCAGGAGCTACTACAACAGGAGCAGCCTAAAAACGCTTCCAAATCCGTACCGAAAATGCCTCATGCAGCATTTTACAGCACACTGATGGATCGTTAAAAATGCTTATGGATAAAATGCATTGCAACCTGGAGATTCCCGTGACAGCCCAACAAAAAAATAATACAGCCAGAGACTTCATAGCCGAGAAGTGGTGCTAATTAAATGAGAGGTTTCTCACCAGCCAGGAGCTTCAACCAACTGCAGCCGTATTCCAGAGACGGAGAAAATGGGGGGATTTGAACTGTAGTAGGATCAAGGCAAAAGTACAACACATGGATACAAAGTTGGAGTGGGGGCTGGGGGATAATCAAACCAAGGCAGACAATTGCCAAACATAAACCAGAACGAAAGGTTCGAGTAGACTGTGGTGTCTGACTGCCGGTAAACACATTTTGCTCCAGTCAAGAGAAACGGAGATACGGGAGCACGGGGTCCTTCAGGAGAGGCAGGAACAGAGCCACGGGAAGCACAAAACCTCCTCATAGCACGGAGCCGGAGCTCCAGTCCTTGAGAAATACAGAAATATGTACCAAAATAGCTAACACCGATGTTAATGCTCCTGGCAGGGTGCAATCGTCCTCTCCCTGCCACAGCCCCGGGCTGCTCGCCCTGCAGAGCCCCCGAACTGCTGCCGGAAACCAAAACTGCATCATTTCACCCCTAACAATCCATTTCTAAACTTCCAGCAACAGCCAGGGCTCCTTAAATAGAGTTTAAAAGGTGAAGCCGCGGAACAAAACCAGCCCGGGGGCCGGCGAGCGGCCCGGAGCTCCGGGAATGCGCTGCCGGTGGCGCTGGGGACAAGTTCCCGTATCCCGGGGGCACCCCGCGGGCAGCCCCGGGGCCGAGCACCGCATCCCCGCGAGGGGCCGGGGCTCCGGCGGAGCCTGGGCATCTCGGGGATGCTGCCGCAGCAGCGGCCACGCTCCGTCCGCGCATCCCTCCTCGCATCCCTGCCGCCCGCGATCGCCTCCTACCTCAGCACCGCCGTGTCCCCTTTCCTGACCACCAGATTGACCACGGCTGAGCCCGGGAAGTCTCCGCCCGGCGCGGCGAATCTCCCGGGAGGAAGGAACCAGCAAAGGCCGAGGAAAACGATCGCCAGCCACTGGTGGGAGCCCCCGGCGCTCCGCACCAGCGGCACCATCTCCGCTCCGCGCCGGCCCCGGCGGCGGAGAGCCAGCGAGCGCTGCGGCGGCTCCCGGGAAGGGCGGCCCCGGCGCGGCGGCGGCGGTCGGGGAGCGGCGGAGCGCGGCTGCTCCCGGGNTCTCCTCGTCCCGCTCCTCGTCCCGCTCTCCCCGCAGAATATTTCATGAAAATTGACCACTTTGCCAAAAGCCAGCACAGAGTCACAGCCCGCGCTGAGGCAGCAGGGCTGGAAACGGCACCAGCAGCTCCAGTCAGGCCTCCTGGGACCTGCTGGAAGCTCCAGACCTTTCTGAAACAGAGGGTAGGCCACTCTGAATACTGCCATTTCCTAAAATTCTGCCTACAAAAAGAAGACTTTAGGCTACAGACCTTCACCAAAGGGCAGATAAACCACTGACAGGTTATTTCCCCAAATTCTACCAATAAAGCCAGAGACCTTTACCAAGGAGAAAGAAAAATCACCACAGATTATTTCCTAAAATCCTCCCAAGACATTCAGAGATCTTCACCAAGGAGCTAAAACCCACTGATCTGTTATTTCCCAGAATTCTACCTGGGCATCCAGAGACCTTTGCCAAGGACCTAAAATCCACTGAAAGATTCTTCCACGATATTTAGAAGCCTTCACCAAGGAGCAAAAACCCATTGCCAGATCACTTCCCAAAATTCTACCAGGACAGCCAGAGACCTTCACACCAAGGAGTGATAAACTACTGACTTTTTTCCCCAAATTTCTAGCAGGGCATGTGGAAACCCTCCCTGACAGATTCTGCCAGGGCATCAAGAGCCTTTCACCAAGGAACATAAACCCACTGACAGATTATTTCCCAAAATTCCACTGAGACACCTAGAGACCTTCAATGAGGAGCAAAAAAAAAAATCCCCTGACAGCTGAACTCCCTGCAGACAGCCAGGAATGAGCAGCCTCTTTCCCCCTGGGGTCTCTCCAGCACACACACAAACCCCTGCCAGCCTGGCAAACACGAGGAGCAGGGAGCTCTGTTTGCTGCCTGTGTTTACCCAAACTCCCCCTTTCCCGGTTAAACATTCCCGGTTAAACATTCCCGGTTAAACATTCCCGGTTGGACACTCAGCACCAGACCCCAGCTGCGCCTGGCTGGGCTCAGCCCGGATCCGGATCCCTTCGGGATTTGCTCTCCTCCGTAGCTCCAGAGGCGTTGCATAAGCACCGCTGTGGAACAGGAATTCCAGGACTGCTCCTCGGGACTGTTCCCAGCGTTCCCACAGTGACTCAGGCACATCTGGCCCACACAATGTCACAATTGTCCCTCCCTCAGCCCCGCCAGCCCCCGCTGCCAGCCCGGCCCCGTGTGTGCCACGCTGTCTCCCTTTCATCCGCTGCCAGGGCAGATCCCTCTGTGCTCCAGCCTTCCCTACCCACAGCCTGCACCAGGAGGATTTGGGAGTAGAACGTTCCAATTAAAAAAAAATCTTTAATAATCAGGATGCTGCTGCTGCTGCTCGCTTTCGGTAAACCCAGATCCCTGTTCCTGGAAGCTTCTCCCTTCATTACCGCATCCCATTAGACCTTCCCAGCTGCCAGAGAAATCCGAGTGTACACAAAAGGGAATTCTTCCCCTTCTCCTGCGGCACACGATGCTACAGAGTTTCCTTGATAAGGAAGGAGAGGGGGAAGAGAGGGATTGGCTCCCCCAGGGTGGCATTGCCTGGAGCACAGAGCTGCCTTTTAACGCTGAACACAAGTGCCCAGTGACACAACCCCTGTGCCACACACAGCTGCCACAGCCCGCAGTGCCCAGCCCTCCGAGCACGGCAGCAGGAGCTTCTCACAAGCACAAGCTGAGTGTGAAGTATCAAAAATACTGTCAGGAGCGCTTCCATGCCATTGGGAACGGGCTGGCCACAGGATATTGGGTGCTCTCACCAACACCGAGCTGTTCATAGCAGGTGGAGCTGTCCCACCCCTCACCCTGCCACCACCACACACTCAGAGGGTCACCATAACCTCCCCCAGGGCCTTTCCAGACCCGGGGGCTTCTCGAGGGAGCGACCAAACACACCCCACAAACACCAAACAGCTGGAAATGGAAGTGTCCTAAAGGACGTGGCTCCAAGAACCCAGACAACGGCTTTTTACAGGGGCACACAGTGACAAGGGCCCCAGCAAAACCCCAGAGCTGTTTCTCAAAGCTTTTTGCTCCTCCTTCTATCCCACTATCTACGAGATGTAGCCAAAGCAGATAATGCCATTTACATAACAATTTTTTAATAAAAAAGGGGGTGCACCCCAGGAGAGCTCTGACCCATCAGAGCGGGCTCTCGTGTGCAGAGCTGCAATCCAGAGCGGAACACGGTTCCTCCTCCCCCAGACCTGGAGGGAACAGCTCACCAGACATCTGCCAGCTGGATTCCCTTCTGGGGCAGAGCATTCACCAGCACGTTTGTGCTTGTCACTGCTGCTCCACAGACTTTGGGGAACGCCTCTCTGAGCAATCCCTGCAAACTCCCTGTGCTGGCATCGAGAGCGGGACCCACACGGGATTTGGGGCTCAGAGGGGACAAACTCCACACGGCTGTCATGTGTGAGGAGCCCTTTGAACGTTCTGGTACATTCAGTGCTCAGCTCATCCAGAGACAGTCGGGATGTAACAGCCCAGATCTGATTGCAGGGAGAGCTCTGTAACCTTTAATGAGTCCAACGATGTTGCTTTTACTTGACCTTAACAAACAATCAAGTAATTTGGTCCTCTTTGAACGAGCAGGACAAAAGACATTTCCCCAGCACCATTTATTCATGTTCCAAAAGATCCTACAAATCAAGATCAACAATAGCAAAGATGAAGCTCTTTATCTTGTTTTGTTCATTTTTAGATTTGTATCTTGCCTTTCCTGTTATTTGCAGATCAATGGAAAAATGAGCGGGTCAGGGGGCAAGAGCAGTTGTGCCAATCAGGGCTGGTCTGGAAACAGAATTCTGTCATCTGAATCTGCCCCACCTCCTTCCCAAGCCCAGGAAGAATTTGGGGGGGGCAGGGGGAATAAAAAAGGAAAAATCTCACACCAAATGCATGCAGGCATAGAAAAAGTATTTCACAGAATCACTGATGTTGGAAAAGCCCTCCCAGAGCATCGAGTCCAGCCTGTGCCCGATCCCCACCTTGTCCCCAGCCCAGAGCACTGAGTGCCACCTCCAGGGATGGGCACTCCAAACCTCCCTGGGCAGTTCCAATCCCTGAGCACCCTTTCCATGGGGAAATTCCTGCTGATGCCCACCCTGAGCCTCCCCTGGCCCAGGCTGAGGCCGTTCCCTCTCCTCCTGTCCCTGTTCCCTGGGAGCAGAGCCCAACCCCCCCGGCTGCCCCCTCCTGTCAGGGAGTTGTGCAGAGCCACAAGGTCCCCCCTGAGCCCCCTTTGCTCCAGGCTGAGCCCCTTCCCCAGCTCCCTCAGGGATTCTCCAGCCCCTGCCCTGGACTCGCTCCAGCCCCCCAGGGTCTGTCCTGTCCTGAGTGTCCCAGAGCTGTCCCCAGCACTAGAGGTGTCCCAGCAGTGCCAGCCCAGGGGGACAATCCCTGCCCCAGGCCAGGCTCTGGGCAGGGGGCTGGCACAGGAACGCTCCCCATGGAGGGCACACAAACCTTCCCCAGCAGGCAGCTCCCGCTCACTCTGACTGCATTGGGCTCACCAGGTCCTTCCAGCCCAGCCCTCCTGAAGCCATATGATAATTCCCTCTAACTCAGCTGCATATTTTTGTTTAGAACCATTGCAAAAAGCTAAATTTAGTTGTTGTTTGCAAGTATTCGTTCAACAGTTTGCACAAATACTCAAGACTGATTCCCAGACTTCACACTTGGCTTTTTGCTTCGTTTCCTTCTGTGTGTTTAACTCTCCTGCACCCGTTCCCTCCCGCTGGCGACAAGAGATGGAAGTTTGGATGACTAAAATAAACTCCAGTTCTCCAGAATCCATCCCTCTGCAGGGATGGAAGGCATCATCCTGCCCTGGAATTTTGTTAAAGGCTCCAATCAAAATCTCTTTACAGGGCTCTGAGGATCAAATGGGCCGTTTCCATGTGTTCAGTATTTTGCCTCTGAGATCCCCATTCCTGAGCAGATTCCAGCATTTCCCTGGAGCTGCCAAATTGCTCTGGTTGGCATCACCAGCAGAAGGGCAGTCTGAGGTTTGGCACGAGACTGCTGCTGGCAGTAAGGACAGGGGACAGCACACAGGACAGGTGAGGTGACAGGACAAGGACAGCAACAACAACAACAAAAAAATATCCAAAAACCCACCCACGCTACACTGCATTTTAAGAGTTGTGGTTTACGTCCAAATTTACAGAAACTCTGCAAGTTTTAAATATTTTCACGATGACCAAAGAACGGCAGAATCATAGATGAAATCAATAAAGTGCTCCTGGAGGTAAAACTAGTTTTTAAATATTATTTTAATATCTTTGAGGAGGAAAAAAAGGTAATAATTCCAACTGGCTTAGGAGTTCTCAGGTAATAATCTCTAATATAGCTGCATTTTGCTTTTTCTCACGTAGAAAAAATACCACAGAAATGAGGACAACACTTTCCTCCTGTGCTGCAGCACAAACCCTTCCAAGGAACATCCAGCCATTGCTCAGTGCTCTTAAGAATCTCAAGTTGCCTAAAATTTAAGCAAACAACCCAGGGTGCCCTAATAATTTGTCAGCTTTAGTTTTCAAAGAGCAGTTCCTGATGGTTCTGCAGAAGTTATGTAAAAGAGCTCATCCAGATGAATCCCACTGGTTCATCAGTCACAGCCTGAAAAGGCTTTGCAAAAGGCATTCCCTGAAAATTCCATTTGGAAAAGGGTGGAGGGTGCAGATAAGTCAAGGGATAAATCTCAGAAAATACACCCAGCAGCCTGACTTTTTAAAAGGAAAGTTTTTGTCTCACACCTTTTTATTATTCCTTATTATTATTTAAATCTCTTACAGATGAAAAATGAAAATAGTGATTTTGTCAAGCACTGGAATCAACAGAAATTTCCTTTTAAGTGTCTCTGTCACCAGTGACTTCAGAATTCCTGACACAAAGGTGGGGATTTTTGTTAATAGGATTGAAAGCAAATGCCAAAATCTCCATAAAATGCATTTTCCATTTTCTGCATAATCTATGACACAACCACGTACAGAAGTGTGCAGTAAAATATGGAATTATTTCCCATCCTTCCAAGCCCAGAGAACCCTGCTGCGCTGGCACCTAAGCTGGCACCTCCAGCTGTGAGCCAGGGATTCTCTCAGCACGGGAACCAATGGACTCTTCACTGGCACAGATCTGAGTCGGTGCCTGGCTCAGGGTTTCAGACTGACAGAACAAGGCTGCAGAACACGCTCAGCCCCTATCAGCCAGCACAAAACACTGATAACAAGGAGCTCTCCGAGGAGGAGCCAATCCAGCGGTGCCTATTTATAAAACACAGGCTCTAATTACTCTGCTCTCAGCACTGGGAATGTCACTGTGCTGGGTTCTCTGCTGCCTGAGAGGGTTTGACTGGTGCCACATCCCCCTGCAGGGAGATGCACACGGGGAACCAGGAGCTGCTTCCATCTCACACCCATGAGTCGCGATCATTCAGGGTGGAAAAGCCCTCTGAGCCCATCCCCGGCACTGCCAGGGCTGTCACTGCCCCGTGCCCCAGGTGCCACGGCCACGCGGCTGCTGCACCCCTCCGGGACAGGGACTCAGCACTGCCCTGGGCAGACAGCTCCTCGGAGCAGGAAGGAACAACTCAGGAGAAAACAAAAATTCACAGAGTCACCGAGGTTGGAAAAGACCTCCAGCATCACCAAGTCCAACCTGGGACTGATCCCCACCTTGTCACCAGCCCAGAGTGCCAAATCCAGGCAATCCTTGGACACTTTCCAGGATAATCAGTCCAGCTCCACCCTGGGCAGCCCCTGCTGATGTTCACCAACCCTTTCCATGAAGAAATGGTGAACAATTCCTTCTTTAGCCTTGACAGAGGCCTCAGGATGAGCAGTGCTGTCCCAGCACCTCATAAAGCAGCTCTGTTAACCCAAGAGCAGCAGGGAAAGGCTGCACTTACCCAAAACATTCCCTCAGAACCCAGCCCCTGGTGCCCGACAGAAGCACACGAGAGGCTCTGGCTCCAGCAGCCCCGGGCAGGGCAATCCTGCACCCAGCACAGGGCCCTCAGCAAAACTTTAGTTGTACGTGGGTGAACGAAAACATTTTCCTCACCATATGGTGCAGGATGAAAATAATTGCCAAACGCCAGCAGCTCGCTAATATTGGTGCCAAATCCAGGGATAATGCTGTCAGCTCCCTCAGCCCACAGCTCCCTATTTTAAGAAGTGCGAGCGAGCGCAGTTTGAAAACATCCACCAGGAGCTCCGGGCTGAAGAACTCTGTAAAGTCACAGATTCCCCACGCCCAGGGGAACTCTCGGGGTGTTTCATTGTTCAGAAATCTCTGATTGACAAAGGGAAAGGATGGAGTTTGCCGAGCAAAGAATCACAGAATTTTTCTCTTGGAAAAGCCCTCCAAGGTCACCGAGCCCAAGCTGTGCCTGATCCCCACCCTGTCCCCAGCCCAGAGCCCTGAGTGCCACCTCCAGGGATGGGCACTCCAAACCTCCCTGGGCAGCTGTGCCAAGGCTGGACAGCCCTTTCCATGGGGAAATTCCTGCTGATGCCCACCCTGAGCCTCCCCTGGCCCAGCCTGAGGCCGTTCCCTCTCCTCCTGTCCCTGTTCCCTGGGAGCAGAGCCCGACCCCCCCGGCTGCCCCCTCCTGTCAGGGAGTTGTGCAGAGCCACAAGGTCCCCCCTGAGCCTCCTTTGCTCCAGGCTGAGCCCCTTTCCCAGCTCCCTCAGGGATTCTCCAGCCCCTTCCCAGCTCCGTTCCCTGCCCTGGACACACTCCAGCCCCTCAGGGTCTCCCTTGGCATGAGAGCCCAGAACTGTCCCCAGCACAGGGGGACAATCCCTGCCCTGGTCAGGAGCTGGCTTTCAGCAAATCTCAGGGAAGGAAGCAGTGAGTGACAACATTTCTAAAGCCTCCTGCTGCCCCAGAAATGACATCTCCCGGTGGTGACTGCTCCACAGTGGGGAAATCTCCCTGTTGGGGCGGCAGAGGAACAGAGGAAGGAACTGCAACAGTTTGCATCTCCCCACCCTGGAGCCAAGCCAGAACACCTCCTTTACAAGTGCGTGAATTACCTAAAAAAAAGCTTTTCTAACATTAGGAAAGGGCACAAAGAGCTTTCCAAGGATCCCTCAGCACGTACAAGGCCATGTTAGAGCCCAAGGATTTTACATGCAGCATATCTCAAACTTACAAAACAAACCACAGTTGTTCCTCTGGTGGTTTTCAGCCTGGAGATGTGCAAAACAATCATTACCAAAACTGATGGATTTTAAATCATTTCCTAACCAAGACATTCCACATTTAGTGTCTTGGATGGGGATCCCTCACTGCAGTCAGAGTTTATAACTCGGACAAGGCAGGACGTGTTGTGCCAAAGATTAACAAGCGTGAACAATCCGTGAATCCGTGCACAGCAGCCCCGATCAGCCCTTCCCAGCAGGATTTCATTTATCCATCAGGGAGCAGTTTGTCCAAACAGCCTCTGACACCTCACACGGGGGTCCAGCCTGGGCAGAGACCCTGCACATGCCAGGGTGGGACAGGGCTGGGGGAGCAGAGAGGGGGGAATGGCAGAGCCAGGACAGCTCCTCCTGCTGAGAACTGGGGAAAGCCTCCCCTGCCCTGGCACCGCCAAAACAACCACCCCTGCCCTGGCACCGCCAAAACAACCACCCCTGCCCTGGCACCGCCAAAACAACCACCCCTGCCCTGGCACCGCCAAAACAACCACCCCTGCCCTGGCACCGCCATGAGGGGATCCCATCCCGATTTCACAGCCAAGAACACAAATGAAAGAAGGAAGGAAGGGTTTTTCTGTCCTGGAGTATGGCACACACGTTCCCTTGGGACAAAGTCACCTCCAGCCCATTGTCTCAGGATCCCTTGGTGATTTCCTTTTAAAGCACCCTGAAGAGAACATGAGTTGTCTGGAAATTGAGCCCTTGCCCCAGTCAAATCCCAGAATCCCAGGATGGGTGAGGCTGAAGTGCCCACAGTGCCCACCTGGTGCCAGCTCAGCAGGCTCACCCCAGAGCACAGGATTGTGTCCAGGCTGTTCTGGAATACCTGCATGATGTGAAATGAGTTTTTTAATGGGGGGTGAGGGGTTTTTGCTCTATATCTTTGGCATGCAGCACAGTGGTTGGAAGATACAAAGATCGCTGATCACAGCACATCAAACAAACCAAGCTGATAAATTGATTAATGTGCTGACTCCATATTATCCCATTCTGTTTTCTGTTTGATTTACATGTATAATTTACTTACTCATTTAATCTCATTAATAAAGTATCAGATGGGGAGGCTGTGTGGACTGCATGTTTTCTCCTAGGGTGCTAAGATTAAAAACCTGAGGAATCTCCAGACAGTGCCTTTGCAAGTCTCTGAGCGATGCTACAAAGCCGTGCCTTATAGCACTTCCATAATTGATGCTGGAATCACGGCACTGCTGGAGTTTATAGGAAACAACATTTGCATATCAGTCATTTCTTCTGACTAACAACAGGGGCTGGGGAAGCTGTGAGTGGGGGGTACAAAGCATCAGAAAGGTTCATCACTGCTCCGAAAAATCAATCTCTGCTTCTCACAGGGCTGGGAAGCGAAAAGGCACCTGCATCTTTGGAGCCAAAAATGAGAATGGAGTCAGAATGCCAGGATCAGTGAGGCTGGAAAATCCCTCCAGGACCACTGAGCCCAGGCTGTGCCTGATCCCCACCCTGTCCCCAGCCCAGAGCCCTGAGTGCCACCTCCAGGGATGGGCACTCCAAACCTCCCTGGGCAGTTCCAATCCCTGAGCACCCTTTCCATGGGGAAATTCCTGCTGATGTCCACCCTGAGCCTCCCCTGGCCCAGCCTGAGGCCGTTCCCTCTCCTCCTGTCCCTGTTCCCGGGGAGCAGAGCCCGACCCCCCTGAGCCCCCTCCTGTCAGGGAGTTGTGCAGAGCCACAAGGGCCCCCCACGCATGGCCATTATTGCTGAAAATGGGTGAATAAATGAAGATAAACTCAACTTTAGCCATGCTCATGGTCAAGAACAGAAATGGAATTTCACATTTGTGCAAGAGGAGGTGAAACAGCAGAAAAAACCACAAAGTAACCCCTGCAGAATGTGATTTATCTCCCCCATCTCTGACCAGCACCACACAGCTCCGGGTTTGAATATTCCTACTCCATCCTCAGAGTGGCATTTGAAAAAGAACCTGTACCTGTCAAATAAATTGAATAACCACAAGAGATGGACCCCAATCCACTGGGAGATGACAGACTTCTAAAATAACCTTAATTTCTGACAGAAGCACACCCTGCTGCTGCACACACTAGATTTTGGGACATGGATTACACCTGCACACACAAACACACTCTGTGCACACATTCCATAGACACAGCCTGGACAAATTCTCTTTCATGCAGCAGAGACCACGACGGGAGGTGGCAGAGACAGAGTGATCTGTTTCAAAGGCTACATTTGGAAGAGAAACTTTCCAACATCAATTTAAAACTCTGATTTTTAGGTATTCCAAAACCTGCTCAAAGATCAGCTCTAAGACCTGCCCATGAAACACTCATTTGCACATTTTTAAATACGAATCCAAATGAGAGCAACATTAAATGAGTCAGTCAGATATTATCGCCCCAAAAGCAAACATCTGCTGGCTTACCTAGAATTTTCTTAATTACTGTTTTTCAAACTGACATACCAATAAAATGCCTGACCTTAGCATGAAAAAATGTTTTACATCAAGCATAAGCCTATTTATTAAGCTTTAGCAGGTTTTTATCCCCTTTTCTTTAATCCAGTGATGCTGATGGCCCCAGCCCTGTTTGTGGTTTTGAGCCCACCCACCGTGAAGCGCTTCAGCCCCCTGGCTGGCTTCAGGCAGCTTGGACACAAAGACAAAGGCCTAAATCATAATTGGGCGCTATCAGCATGATGAAATTAAGGAACCAGAGACACTCCATCAGTGTCCCACCGGAGAGAAACCGTGCAACACGAGCCACCAGAAATTCAGCCCTGAAACGCTGAGTCACAGGACACGGGGCTGGCAAAGAAATTAAATCTGCATTTAAAATAATTTAGGAACAGCTCTGTCTGAGAATCTAGGATGGCCCTAGGTAGGTCACTTGTATGGGACACATCAAACATGCCCAGAACATTCCAGGATGTCTGTACTGCTGCTGGCCTGCTCCTGTCGCGCCTTTCCACAAGGAATTGTGATGCCCACAAACCTTTCCACGCAGGTCCTGGTGGGCAATAATCACTTTTCACCTTCACATTTAGCAATTGCAAAAGCAGAGTTTTCAGCACTTGAACCAGTCTTGTCATCATTTTTTTTGTATTTTTTCCAACTTTTGGCATCTATTTTCAGCCCAAGCCCCCAGCTCATGGCCCAGCACTCAGAAGTGCAGCCACCACCTCGATGCTGCTGCCCCACCCCCAGGTGCCCCCTGTTCCCAGCTGCACAGGCAGAGACTGGATGTCCTCAGGGACCAAAACAGCAGCACCTGGGAGTTTTTAACCAGAGACTCACAGATTTAAATGAGAAGGGATATTCAGATTTAGCATTCACTTCACCTGAGTGGCTCTCAGAAAGAATTCCTGGCTTTCATGGCCAGAGTTTTTGGAAAGCATCACAATAGAAGGATGAACTTCCAGCACCCTGATATGCAGGTGAGCTAAGTCCAGAACCAAGTCTAAACCAAGTCTAATCAAGAATATAGCAATAAAAACAATCAAGCAAATAATAAAGCAATAAAACAAGCAATGATGATAAACTTTAGGCAGCGGTGTAATTTTTGGGTGTACAGGGAGATATGTTCTACTTGTGTACGAGCACAAGGCTGAGATGTTTGTCTGACACATCAACAAGGAAAAAAACATTTTTAACAATGCCAAAAATGCTATTTTAAGTAACCTGGGACATAATTTCAATCCTGAACTGAAACCCCAGACCCAGTTGTGGTTTATCTGTGCACAAGAAAAGCAGGAGAATGAGCAGCTACAACAATTGCCAGCAGCGTTTGACCCCCTCCAGGAGCCAAACCACAGAAGAGTGATGGGAAGTGGGTTTGCCCAGAGCAAAAACTGGGAATTGATGTTCAAATTCTCATCACTTGCTAGTAATTAGTCATAGCAGTTTGAAACAACACGTCTCCTACAAGAGTAATGATGTGTCACTCACACTTCCCAGAGGTTCCGATGCACCTCGAGTGCAGAAAGCCAGGGATGTTCATTAGTGAGACTGCAGCAGGCAGCACCACGCCCCTGGGAAAGGCACAAATCCCTGCACGTGGCACGGAGAGCCACGGGAGGCAGGGAGGGGATGTGCCCAGCCCTGGCAGGAGGCTTCACTGCCCTGGTAGAGCTCAGGGCCACGCAGCGCCACAATCCCCACGCTGGAGCAGAGGAAGGATGCTCCCGAGGACATCCCCTCCCTGGCACACGCTGCCCTTGGCTGAGGTGTTTGCACTCCGTGGTGTGCAGTCATGTCAGCAATACTGAGTGGGAAATATTTACACAGCCTGTGTGGAAAGGAAGAAGCCATCGAGGGAGCTCCAGTGCAGAGCTCCTTGAGAAGCCTTTGCCAGCAAATGTGATCTACAGAGACACCTCATGAGAGAGGAACAGGCCCTAAAACAATCCAGAGTCCAAAATACGCATTTTCAGTAGTTTAGTTAAATGTTGCTTCAGTATAACATCATGTTTTACATCCTCAAATTCAATTCCAATTACTTCCAAAACTTGAAATGGATCAGTTTTGGAGAAAGAAAGAAAAAAAAAGAAAAAAGAAAAAAAAAATTCAGAGAAAGAAACATCCTGGTACCTGCACAGCCATTCTGTTTTCTCACACTGAACTGCTGAGACTCTGCCCAGGGTCAGTGCTTTAAAGTGACCACATGGAACGGGTTTCACCTTCACCCAGAGTTTAGGCAGCACACGGAAAGCCAGCTCTGGTTTGGCACAGGGCTCTTTCGGTCAGGGTTACTTTTCTTACCAAGTGCTTGAGTTGCTGTTGTTGGAAGAGACACATTATTCAAAAAACTCCTAAATGCAAAAACCATTTCACAAGAAATCTTAAACCAGCTTTAAGCTCTGCCACCTCCAGTGACAGTGTGCAGCTTCCCTTTTTTTCTGGAAAGGCAAACCCGTCAGCCAGCTCTGCACCACGAGGGGCATCCTCATGAGAGCCACCATCACCCTGCCCTCAGTCACTGACACAGGCACACAGTGCATTCTTGTGCTTGGCATGGCGGAGGGAAGATCAAAGAGGCCTCCAAAATTTGTTCCAAGCCTTCTGAAATCCTCTGACAACATTAAAGTCTCGACAGTTTAGCGGCAGTTCCTTAATTTTTTATGGCCTGCTTAATCTCTTAGAAAGAGCGATGGCTGAAATTCCAGGTTTGTGCCGTGCTCCCAGGGGCAGGTAAAGCCCTGGCACATTACCCCACGTGTGGCAGAGCTGGGTGAGCAGTGAGGTGCCTTTGGAGAGGGCTGAGCACCCACAGCAGCCTCAGACCCACCTCAGCCCTGTGGCTCTGCCCCAGCCCCCACTCACACATTCCATCACACCAGGGGCAAGCACAGCTCACAGCAACAGGAGCCTGGGACCCTCCAGACCCCCCATTTAGGGCAGGGACACTCACAGGGGCACTGGGGACCGGGCACAGCTCACACTGAGCTGGGGCCCCCCTCTGAAGGGGCTTTTCTCCCTCAGCCACAGCGCTGCCATGGCTCAGTGCCACCATCCCAGCCCTGGGGGAACTGCTCCATGGGAGCCTCTCTGACAGGTTTGGGATCTCCTGAGCCAGTCTGGGCAGACAGCAGGGATTTAGGGAAAGGCAGGGCTGCTCTGCTCTGGGGGCAGGGTGGGGACCAGTCACAGGCTGGACTCGATGCTCCTGGAGGGCTTTTCCCCCCAAAAATCCCCTGGTTGTCACCAGGGGCACTTTGGGGTCCCTGCAGGAGCCTGGGGATGCTCCAGAGCCCGAGCACGTTCCTTCCCTGCCTCTCCTCACAAATGGCAAACACAAAAAAAAATAACATTTGCCATTTACATTCTGCTAACAACTCACTCAAAATAAGCAGATCAATCACATATAATTAAGTTGTCAACCCTTAATATAGGGTGCTGCACTACCTTAAAAAAAGCAAATATAAATACCACAGCACAGAAACAGGAAATAAGAAAAAAAGGTCTCACTGATGTTTATGGCCAGCAAAAACCCAGGCCTCTGATTCTGCCCATTATTCCAGTTAAAAGCTGAAATTTAGCTGTTTAATATTTCAGCTGGATAAATCCCAGCCACGTTTGAGACATTTAAATCTGCCATTTGTGGATATGTAGCTGACCCTTAGCACAATGTAATCCCTGCAATGTATTTATGAAATATAAACCCAGCCACGCTGACCAGCAGTCGGGGTTACAGAGATTCAAGAAATAAAATCTCTTTTCCAGGGAGCGCAGAGGGTAAATCAATGGGAACGATTTACATGAGCACGAGGCAGCTCCAACATAAAACAGAGGTGGCTTGCCCTTTTAGGGAAAATGATTGCTAACAAAAATTGACATTTTGATGAAGATTGTTCCCAATTTTAGCGGCACGTACAGAAAAAATGTAATAATTTAAGTAAAAAAAAGTCTCGAGCAGCTGGTGCAGAAGCTGCCCGTGCCCTGGGAGGGTGAGGCCACAGGGTCTGGGTGTCACACTGGGGTCAGAGTGGCCCAAAGCACAGAGGGACTCGGTACTGGCTGGGACAGAATCCCAGCGTGGCCAGTGCAGCACCATTCCCACTGACCGATTTAATTTGCTGTAGGTTATCAGCCTCCAGCATAAGTGCTGCTTTATTTATTTCATTTTGTTCAGCACCTGAATGAGGGTTTTCTGGCTGCAATCTCATTCACAGGGCTGCATTATGAACCTGTGAATAGGGTTCCTTCCACGCAGCCAGCATTATCTCCTGCTGGCTCTGTGCTCCAGCAGTCCCTTTTCTTGTCTTGCATGAGGTGTCTGAAGAGGAAAAAACCCAACACTTTGCTAAAAAGTCTGGCTCAAATGATCCCCTCACTTTGCTCAGTCTGGGGTTGACACCGAGGGAATGTTTTCCTGTTCCAGAAGGGGTGAAGCTGTTTCCTGCCTGGAACACAGCAATCATCCCTCTGAACATCCCTCCCTTTGAACATCCCCCCCTCCGAACACCCCACCCCCCTCTCT
>VWZT01007261.1:73717-92221 GCA_013397055.1 Pachycephala philippinensis
CCTCCGAACACCCCACCCCCCCTCTCCGAACATCCCTCCCTGGGGCATCAACACCACAGCTCAGGCAGGGAAAACCCCGAGCTCAGCCTGGGAGGATCAATGCCCCAAAACCTCTGGTGGAGGCTGCTCCTGCCTCTCCCAGGTGCCATTCAGGTTAATATCAAATTAAAATTTCATAAGCCTCCAAGATCCCACAAGGTAGGAGTGTTTGACAGATGAAGTTCAAAATGGATTATTTCCCCCCCTCAAATTCCAGAAAGATTTTGATCTTTGACATCCACATGTACTTCAGACATGATTAAGTGGCAAAAAAAAAAAAAATCCATCCTTTATTAAGCTAAATGACAAGTTATTTCCTTTCTTTTGATGGAGAACTTACACAGGGAAAAAGTTTCACAAAAAGAAAAAAAGTAATAAAGAATCTGATCCAGGGATTTTGGTTATTTCAGGAAAAGCTAGGGAAGGATGGAGTTACTCTTCAGTAAAGTTATGAACCACCTTACTCAGGAAGTATCCCGATGAGGGACAACTACAACCAGGGGAATTCAGCCCAAATCCATATTCAGTTCAGCACTTTGATTGATGATCATTGCAGGAATATCCAATAAATAAAGTGAAAGGAACCATGATTATGTATATATTTTTTGTAATTATATCTGAAATTTGGACCTGTAATTTTATCTCTGGCTCTGCATCTCTGACCCCACAAATAACCCCTGGGGATCAGGGATGCCTCCTGGCTGCACTCTAGCACAAATCTTGGCTGCTTTGGGCAAACCCCCTCATTGTATTTGAGTATTTTCAACAGTCCCAGCAGAGCCCCTCCAGGGAGGGCCACAGGGATCACATTCCCTCGAGGAATACACAGAACCATCGCAGAGACCACGCAAAGAGAGGAATTCTGCTGCCACACCAGGGAAAACACCACAGCAAAGAAGAGATTAAAAAGAACCACTAATAACACACAGATAATTAAAAGAAGATCACAACACTGTCACAGACTGCCGTGCACAGAGCTGGGCCCTACTCTGGTGGCACAGCTGAGAACAGCTGTTGGAAATTAATGCCGTAAAACTGGGATCTGGATTGTTGGCTGTTATTGATCAGCACCTGGGTCAGGTGGAGCACCCCAGAGCCCCTCCTGCCAGCACTGCCACCCCTCGGGGGGCACGGGGCACAGACACCTCCCTGTCCGCACCACAGCAGTGCCACCCCTCGGGGGGCACGGGGCACAGACACCTCCCTGTCCGCACCACAGCAGTGCCACCCCTCGGGGGGCACGGGGCACAGACACCTCCCTGTCCGCACCACAGCAGTGCCACCCCTCGGGGGGCACGGGGCACAGACACCTCCCTGTCCGCACCACAGCAGTGCCACCCCTCGGGGGGCACGGGGCACAGACACCTCCCTGTCCGCACCACAGCAGTGCCACCCCTCGGGGGGCACGGGGCACAGACACCTCCCTGTCCGCACCACAGCAGTGCCACCCCTCGGGGGGCACGGGGCACAGACACCTCCCTGTCCGCACCACAGCAGTGCCACCCCTCGGGGGGCACGGGGCACAGACACCTCCCTGTCCGCACCACAGCAGTGCCACCCCTCGGGGGGCACGGGGCACAGACACCTCCCTGTCCGCACCACAGCAGTGCCACCCCTCGGGGGGCACGGGGCACAGACACCTCCCTGTCCGCACCACAGCAGTGCCACCCCTCGGGGGGCACGGGGCACAGACACCTCCCTGTCCGCACCACAGCAGTGCCACCCCTCGGGGGGCACGGGGCACAGACACCTCCCTGTCCGCACCACAGCAGTGCCACCCCTCGGGGGGCACGGGGCACAGACACCTCCCTGTCCGCACCACAGCAGTGCCACCCCTCGGGGGGCACGGGGCACAGACACCTCCCTGTCCGCACCACAGCAGTGCCACCCCTCGGGGGGCACGGGGCACAGACACCTCCCTGTCCGCACCACAGCAGTGCCACCCCTCGGGGGGCACGGGGCACAGACACCTCCCTGTCCGCACCACAGCAGTGCCACCCCTCAGGGGGGCACAGACACCCCCCTGTCTGCACCAGAGCAGGGGGAAAGGAGAGAATAGACTCTCTTGGTGAGGTTCTGCCTGCACAACAGCCATTCCTACACTGGCAACAACGTCTTTAAAGGGTAATTATCGATGCTCTAATGGCTCAGTTTATTGGAAGAGAAGGGTGTTATCAGCACTCGGTGACACGGTGCTGGGTGGGTGTTTCAACATCAGGGTGCAGAGCCCCAGAGTGGTTTGGGGTGGGAGGGACCTTAAACCTTCTGTTATTCCACCCCAAACCACACTGGGGGTGTGTGAAAGGCCCTGGGGCACGGGTGTTTTTGGGACCCCTCCACAGGAGCAGCATTTTTCCCATGGATGCCAAAATCAGGCAAAACGCTTACCTTGACCAAATTCAGATGCAGAGTCTGGGTCAGCTGAAACTAAAACTCTTCCCAAACCACAGCTCTGAGTCATCAAATCCATTGCCTTATTAAAAATATATTCAATTGACAGATTTTTTAGCAAGCAGGTGAAGTTCTTTCTAGCAAGCTAGGTCTGATTTTTGTATTGGCAATCACACCGTAAGCTGCTTATTTTTGCTATAGACATCATTTCTTTGTCTGCACGCCTGTTAGTGACTGGCAAGAGACTTTTCCTTTAAATGATTTTGCTGGGAGTGCGCTGTGAATAATTGATTGGCTGTAGCCAGATTGACTCGCGGCCTCGCTCAGTGCGATCTGCTTAAAATATTACAAACCCCAGAAACATTTGCTAGCCAGAGGCAATGCAATATGTGCAGATCCCGTTTTGCCCGCAGCCATAACACTGTAACCAGACAGTTAAAAGACATTTTAGGGGAAAAAACCCTCCTAATAAGCAGCTGTGTTTCTACCTACTAGATATGGATGATTTCGCTTGTATCTCCAAAAATCATCCCTACTTTGTTTTTCCTTCAGGACTGACACAAAGAGTTGTGACACAGCGTCAAGGGTTGACAACAGGCTTTTCAAGGGAGCCTTTGATCATTTAAAGCCCTGAGAGTTGTTGCACTTCTCCTGTGACATTTATCTTTCAACTCCATCTCACCAGATGAGCTCTGATCGGAACGAGACTTAACGGATCAGGACGTGTCCTTTTTCCAGCAGTCTTTATTCGTGATCCATTGGAAAGAGTTTTTTACACTTGGGTTTGCCCATTTCCATTTGTCACCTGCCAGAGCAGCTGTGGCTGCCCCTGGATCCCTGGCAGTGCCCAAGGCCAGGCTGGATGGGGCTGGGAGCAGCCTGGGACAGTGGAAGGTGTCCCTGCCCGTGGCAGGGGTGGGAATGGATGGGATTTGAGGTCCCTCCCAAATCATCCCATTACTGATTCGTGATGGAAGGGACAGGGGAAATCCAGTACTAACTCTGTTCCTCAGCCAAACACAAGCACACAGCAGCAAACCACGGGAAAGGTCACCAGAGCTCCATCAATAATCCTCTAAATGCATCTTGGCTGCAGAGGTGCTGCCAGAGCAACAGAAAGCAGGAGCACAGGTGCAGCAAATGTGAAATAACCATCCAAAAACCTGAGCCCCGGGGTCCTGGGGAGCAAACAAGCCACAGTAACTCAGTGCCAGAACTTTTTCAGGAGGAACAGCCAATCAACCAGGGAGATAAAAACCTAGAATTGTCTATTTCCCTGCTTCCTGCAAAGAACTTGGACAGACTGCATGGAAAATTGTCTTTGTTTCTAACCCTGACTCCATCATTTAAGCTATTCTTAATTCCAGCAGGCTTGCTGGGAGCCCTCAGCTCCTTCTGAGCCTTCAGCAGGTGCTTCAACCTCATATTTTCAAAACACAACGTGAGCCCTGAAAAAACCCCTGATCCTTTAAAACAGGAGATAAAAAATCATCCCTGCATTTATACACACATAGCTCTTTCCCCTTTATCCACAATTCCCACCTGAAAAGCAGCAACACGTGTGAGGGGGATGGTGACATCTCCAAGGGTGACCTGGTTCCCAATGCTGCCCCCAGCACAGAAGGAAACAGGAGGGGAACTGTGAGGGGAAGAGGTGGGATCTGCGAGGAGCCACCAGGATGCCACAGGAACATTCCCACAGGGTGAGTACAGGGACACCGAGCCCTGAGGAGAGGGACTGGGGCTGCTTCTCAGCACAGCTGGAGCCCAGGACATCAGTGCTTCCACACAGAGACTGCAGAGCAAACCCAAAATAACCCCCGTGACCACAGACCCCAGCATCAGGTGCTGCCACACAGAGACTGCAGAGCAAACCCAGAACAATCCTCATGACCACAGACCCCAGCATCAGGTGCCTCCATGCAGAGACTGCAGAGCAAACCCAAAATAACCCCCGTGACCACAGACCCCAGCATCAGGTGCTGCCACACAGAAACTACAGCACAAACCCAGAACAACCCCCGTGACCACAGACCCCACACCAGCTATGGGGCACAGCCCAGACTCCAGCAGCAAAGGTAAAAGCACCTGGGCACCCCGCACGGGGCAGGCTGGGTCAGCAGCACCAGGAAGCACCCGAATTTGCACTCATTTTCGGGTCACTGCCTCTGCTCAGCAGCTCTGTGTGTGCTCAGCACTGAAATTCAGGAGCCAGGGCCGCTCCCGCTAGGCAAGGTGGAAACAAATGTGATAATCCAAATAAATCACTTAATGAGATGTAACAAAGACGCAGATGAAGGCTTACAATTAAATACCATTTAATTATTTTAATTAGGGGGAAAAAGAAACCAAATCTCTTGGAGAAGAAATTGCTGTGTCCCTTTATTTGTGCCTGAAGCACCTGCAGAGCTGCTGCTGAGCGCAGCAGGTTTGGTCACACCGTGGCTGCCACAGCAGCTCTGCCTCGCTGGGAGCCCTTGGGGGTGCCTTCACACAGATTTTCTCTCAATGTTTAATACTTCCTAACAAAAAAATCACAGAGGCTCCCAGGGAGCCTGGCACAGACATGACAGACCCCAAAAAGGTCACTCCTGGCAGACTCCAAGCTACTGACCCAAACCAGCCAAGGAAGAGCCCAAGCAAAGATCCATAAGAACATAAATTAGGTATTTGGCCACAGAATTAACACAGCAGATAAACGAAAGCATTTAAACATTGGAAGTTTGAGCAGCACTTTCAGCTGAGGACACTCTGCTCTCCCACCACACCCACGGAGCAGAGCCAGAGTACAACTGCTAATTCACATCATTCACCCATTCATGTCGGGGTTTAAATGCTGCCCTACAAAACAATCTTGGGGGAGGAGATGCTGAAATAAATCAGTATGATTTTGTACAAAACCTTCGGAAAAAGAAGGCCAAGAATGACTCAGAGCAACCTGCAGGAGAAAACAGGGTGAGCTTTTCACCAGTGTGCTCTCAGGGTGTACAATACAGCCCAAAGAACGATACAGAGCAGAGAAACTTGCTCTCTTCAGAGCATTGCTTCAGCCAGTGGAGGCAGCAATTTGGCTTGATTGTTAACAGCAGCAAGATCAGTACTGGACAGAAAATATAAACCTGCAAAGGACTTCCCCCTCCCTGTGCCCTCTAAATCTGGATTTTGAGCAGCAGACATAATATACAGCTACCATTACTTTTTCTTATCAAAAGCAAGATTAGAAGCCATTTTTAATAAAACCTATTCCTAAGAGGAGTAAATGAATGATTTACTCCCTGATTTACTGCCCTGCATTCCTGGCTGCTTTGTCCTGCCTTGTTTTTCCCCACGTGGATGAAGAACAACACATTTGTAATGACCTACATTTGTCTGGGCAGGTACAAACCCACTTTTGTTTTGTCCTAATCTCACATGGGGTTGCTCAATGAGCAATCCAGATCTCTAGAAGGAATCACACACTCCCTGTGTGAGTCCCTGTGCCAGGGATTCCTCCACAGCTGGGAAACACCCCCAGGGCCACTTCTGGCCGGGACTTGCAGAGAGGCACAAGCAGAGAGAGGGTGGGAGAGGGCGATGTCCCTGCTTCATCCAGAGCAAAACCTGGGGGGACAACGCCCACCTGGGCTGGAGCCTGGACACAAGAGAAAACAGCTCCTCAGGCACCCAGACCGGGTGAGGGGTGGGTGAGAGCAGGGACCTGCCCTCCCACAGCAAAGGTGAAACCTCGCTGTGGCACCAGGGAGGGGCAGCAGCCACCTCAGCTCCTGGCTTTGTGCCCATCCTGCCGAGGGCAGGGACAGGGGGAGGGAAGGACAGGGACAGCGTGGTCCCATGGAGGGCTCAAACCCAAAGATTGCTACCTAAGCTTTACTGAGGGTTACATGGAGTGCAGAGAAACGGGGCGACACCGGCGGGGCGACACCGGCGGGGCACCTGCTCCCAGGTGAAAGAACTCGCAGTTAAATGCACTGGCTTCAGCAAAAGGGAAAAATCCAGGGGAGCCCAGCACACCCCACCTTCAGTCCAGCCTGTCTTTCTCATTAAACACCTGTTGGGCACCCCAAACAGGGACAGGGACTGCCCAGGGGACACAGCACCCCCGGAGCTGGGCAGGGCAGCCTGCAGGACACCCCAAACAGGGACAGGGACTGCCCAGGGGACACAGCACCCCCGGAGCTGGGCAGGGCAGCCTGCAGGACACAGGCAGCGATGGAAGCAGCACTGCAGGCTCCCGGGAGGGCGGATGGGGAATGGGACCCATGTCACCAAACACAGAACTGAGTCAGTGCTGTGGCAGCTCTGCCAGATTCACCCCGCTGCTCCTGAGATAAGCCAGGCTGCCCCTGCAGATAAGAACCAGGCACACCCAGACCCCGAGCAGGGCTGGGTGGGGCTGGAGCCGCTCCAGCCTCTGCAGGGTCCCAGACACGGATGAAGGGAGGAGGCACCCCGGTGCCAGCTGTGGGGCTGTTCCCAAGGTGCCAGGAGCATCCTGTGCACACCCAGCTCAGCTCCAGGGGAAATAACAGCTCACTGTCAGCTGGCAGAGCAGGGCTCAGCGAGGGCAGAGCCCAGGGGGGCACATCTGCATCCCCCATCCCCCCAAACCTGCCCAGGGCCTCGCTCAGGGTGGGCACAGGGGGAGCCCTGGGTGGGGACAGCTCCAGCTGCAGCTCTGGCCAAAGGGACAGCCCAGGCCCACCACAGGCTTCACCTCCAGGTTTGGAATCAAAGCAGCTGAAAAGAAGCAATGCTTCAACCACCAGCAGTTATTCCTTGTACCGTTTTCAGGAGTTACACTTAACTTCAGTAAAATGCAAGATAGTCCCCTTTCCCATTACCCTGTTTGCAATATTAACTTCACTTTCACTTTTGTAACACCAAAAGCTTTTAACAAGAGTGTTTAACATCAGCAGAATCAGCTGAGCATCCTCCAGAATTTGCAGGGAAAACACAACTAAAAGCAGAAAACTGGGAAGTCTGCTTGGGGAAAAAAACCACCTAGCAATAGATAAGTATTATTTATTTCCCAAAATTGGTTTAAAGAGAAAAAAGATTTTATCTGGATCACTAAATGTAATTTAGCCTTAGACAGCTAAAGTAGGCTTTTACTTCACATCAGCTTTGGAGGGAAAAGCTTCAGCAACCTGAAAGAGATTTGAACAAACCCAGATGAATGATGAACACGTGGAGAAAGGATTGCAATTATCATCCCAGAGATAAAACAAAGCTACTCCAGAAGATACAGAATAAAGTGCAATCAGGGAAATACAGCAGAATTATTCTGGCACTGTAAGGCACCAATTTGAATCCTGGCACATTTACATAGATTGTTAGAACAAGGGGATCCAATCCGACCACAGACACGATGGGAATCCACAGGTGAAGGGAACAAATTTGGGGAAAGTCATAAAGCTCTCCACTGCCTTGAAATGGAACATGTAATTTTTTTTTAACCTGAAGGCTTATGATGAGCACAGATGTGTTACTTCATGGGAAAATAAACTGGAATTTTACTAGCCAGAAGATGAAATGAAGATCACAAATACAAATCCTTTCACCCGTGCTCAGGCAAACCCAGCACAGGAGCAGCATCCTGCCCTGGGAGTGCTCCTCTCTCTCCACGTGCAGGAGAGGGCTGAAATCCAGCAGGATTGTTCAGAGTTCCCGATAAACTGGAGAAATCCTGTTTATCAATGCTGAGCTGCTGCACAGCCCAGGGGAGACCCAAAGGGAACACAGAATCCGTGTGCTCCTCTCCTGCTGCCACGAGCTTCCTCGGGACCCAGAGGGGTGCAGGGGGATAGGGAGCTGCTTTAGGTCACTGATACTCCCATCAGTCCCAGTTTCAGCCCCGAAGGATGTTTGCTGTGTGCTGGGAGCACAGGCTGAGCTGCCCCAAGTGCACAGTCACAGGTGAGAATGCAGAGTGCAGGTCGGGCTCTCAGGGACTCCAAAGAATCCAGCCCTTCCTGGGTTTCCTGCTGAATTCATGTCCCAGTTCCACAAACTCTGGCCAAATAGGAGATATCCTGGCACACCTTCATGCAAATTAAACACGGGAAAATTGCACAGGCCATTCCCATTGCCACAGCTCAACCCTCCTTCTCCAGCACTGCTCCTAAAGCTGTGGGACAACATCTCATCCCCACAGTAAATTCACCCACTCAGCCTCCAGCACGTGTTTGGGCCTGCTCAGCAACCCCATTCCCAGTCAGCTCTGGGATTCACAGCCCACTCTGGCAGCACTTAAAGGCCAGAAATACAAAAAGTTACCAGACATTTTGATTTAAACAAAAAAAGAATTCTCTATCAAAGCAACATCACAGCAACACAGAGCCATTCCAAAGCCCCCCGTGGACAGAGCTCTTTCCTGCAGGGACTTGTCAGGGTAGGGTAACCCAGGCACATTCCCTGGGTGTTCTCAGCTGCAGGAAAGCTTGGGCAGCTCTGCAGCAGCTCCTGGGGAGCTCCAGCCTGGCTCACCCATCACAGGAGGAACCCCAAAGCCAGGCTCAAAACTTGGATCAACAGCCCAAACAAATTAAATTTGATTTCATGAGGTCTTAAAATTGCCACATGAAAAGCACATTTCATGCTTCCCTCTCTCCCAGTCTCCATTTTTTTGGGTAATGGTTACATCCAGAGCCAGCAGAGCCACAAAGCCACAGAGGTCATGAAAATGAGAGCTGTGCCTGGCAGAGCCCTGCACCCAGACAGCAACTGGAGGGGATCAAACCAGCAACAGCACTTGGATCACAGATGCCGTGGAATATTTTTACAATTACAGCTGATTTAATGCAAGATAAATAAGGCTTTAGAGACACTTTTACATCTATTGGTTCATACGAAAAGGAGCAAACATAAAAAGATTTATTTAATTGCCTTTGCATTTTAAAGTGTAGGTTAGAGCAATTAATCACCGGGTGCAGACATGAAAGTGCCCCCGTGGCTGTGCCAGCGTGTGCCTCGTGTGCTGCAGCGGCGTGAGGACAGCTCTGAGCAAGGTCACTGTGGGGCCTCGGCTCCCCAGCTCAGAGCTGGAAACGATCATTGCCACTGATGGCACCCCCAGGACACACAGACACACACCCGCGGGCACAACCGGCCCCGGACCCCTCCATTTCTTGTGTCTGCTGTTCAGCTGTCCCTCACTGCCACACACAAACCACGCTGCAGCCCTGTCCCACCCCGGTCCCCCCCCGGGTCCCTGTGCATCCCACCTGCAGCCCTTTGCCACCCAAACCCCAGCAGCGGCCAGCTCCAGGCCAGGCTGGACAGGGCTTGGAGCAGCCTGGGACACTGGGAGGTGTCCCTGCCATGGCAGGGGTTGGGGCTGGATGGGCTTTGAGGGCCCTTCCCACCCAAACCTTTTTGGGATTTTATTAAAGCACAATTACAGCGGAAATTAGACCCCTCTGACTGAAGAAAGGAAAAATGAGTGCTGCAGCACTTTTTTATTATCCCATTCTCCCCTGGTTTCCATCAGAATTTCCAGCTGAACCTGTTCCAATGGAACCAACTGTGACCTGCAGAAGAGGCTTCTTTCTCCCAAGCCTCTCCCCTTCTGCCATCAGCAGAGACAAAAGGCAGCCGTCCCTCCAGACTCCTTCCAAGTACCCAAAAGGATAACAGGGAGCAGCCCCACCCTGGACATGGCACCTCAGGGCTCCTTCTCCAGCCACCAGCAGCTCCTCCTGCCCGGCTCAGAGGGACCCTGCTCCCCCTTTCCTCTGACCCCAATCCCATGAGAACAACTCCCTGGCTGCCCTTTGAAGCAGTTGGCAAGTACTGATAACTAATTGCAAAAGTACACTCCTTGCAGTTAATTAATAGCATGAGTAATTGCAGGGCATTTCTAAGTGTCACAACAGCCTGGTATAAATGCAATTTATTACTTCACAGCCCTGTTTGAAGACGTGGTGCTGGTTACAGCAAACATTCTCTTGCCGGAGGATGAATATCCCATTACTGAAACCATCCCAAACCATGGGGCTGCTCAGGCTGAAGCTGAGCCTCCAGAGGCCTCAGAAACCAGCAGCACAAGAGTTAAACCAGACAAAGCCCTGCTTTAGGGAGGCTCTGAGCCAGCCCCACAGAACTGGGAGGGTTCCACCTGCAGAGGAGAAGGGGCTGTGACCTTCCTGCCTGTCAGAGCCTCCAAGAGAGACAGAAAGGACTATTTACCAGGGATGGAGGGACAGGACAAGGGGAAATGGCTTCACACTGATTGACAGAAAATAGGTTCACATCAGATTTTAGGATGGAATTGTTCCCTGTGAGGGTGGGGAGGCCCTGGCACAGGGTGCCCAGAGCAGCTGTGGCTGCCCCTGGATCCCTGGCAGTGCCCAAGGCCAGGCTGGACACTGGGGCTGGGAGCAGCCTGGGACAGTGGGAGGTGTCCCTGCCCATGGGATGGGATTTAAGGTCCCTCCCAACCCAAACCAGCCCAGGATTTCACCAAAACAGCCCCTGACAAGTGTGATCCTGCCACTGCAGACAACATCTGGCTCATGCAATCCCAGCCCAAGCTGCAGTGGGGCACCAGGAGCCAGGGAAAGGGGAGCCACAAACACTGCAAGTACACAACTGAAAACATATCCTGGATCTAAAAAAAAAGTTTTTCATCTCCCTTTCTCTATGCCAAATATGCAAATGATCCTGATTGCTACCAAGTCATTAAATCTAAGATATGTCAAACTTTGCTACATAATCAAATGATAATAAGGAGGCGGCTGAGCAAGTTCATTCTCTCCAGGTTACCCAGAGTTACCTCACAGAGCAGTGGCTGCTCCTGAAAACACGAGGGGCTCATTGTGAAATGCACCCAGAGCTGTTTCTGTGTTTGCAGCACTGTGCAAAACCCTAATTATAATTCCAGGTCTCATTTTGTCATACAGCTGCTATGCCTGACCTTCAGGAGCAAGCACGGACCTACCATTTAACACAAAATAAATCTAAAATAAACACACAGAAAAGAGGGACTCGGGACTGCAGATATTTCACACCACTTCTACCTGCAAACTGAATGTAACCCGAACACAGATTCGAGCTGCTTGCTCACACCATTCCCCTAAAAGCTGGAAAATAGTGAGATTTAAGTCAAAGTTGGTGCATGAGGGCAGAGGAAAACATGTAACAAGGAAAACGACGCTTTTGCCTATTAAGTAATGATTTTGGGATCGTTTATTTTCATACTTGGATTTCAAACAAAGTAGCTTGAGCATTAAAAAATAAATCAAATAAAGCCCAAACTAGGGTCCTTTTCCCCACCTTTGGCACCACTCTCTGGCCCAGAAGTACACCGAGTCCCTCACCTGAGGCCTCTTTCAACATCGGGAACAGCTCTAATGAAGGAGGCAAATTCCTTCTGATCAATGGTGTTTGGATAACAAGAAACTATTCCCCCTGTCCCAATCACTTCTTTTAAGTGATTTTAAAATCCCCCTTTGTTTCATCTCCCCCTGCACCGAGCAAACCCCTCAGACACGGGGTGGAGGAGGGGAGAGATCAGCGAGGTTCCTTTTACACATATTCGAGTATTATGCAGAATAAAAAGCTTTCCCATAGAAATTGTACTAAAACACTGACAGGCACAGAAGTGCTTTTATCACATAAATGTTGTAATCACAGAGGTGTTTTGTTCCTTTCCCCATTTCCCCTCCTGTCTGTGGAGAAGGGAGCTGAGATTAGCATCACTCACATCCCGGGAGCAGCCCTCGGGGCTGGGAGCTGCAGGGTTCATCAGGCACAGCTTCTGTGAGCAGGAGATGGGACCAACTCCCAGAGACAGAGGATTGTGCCCGTGATCCATCTCATCTGCTCCAGCAGCACAAACAGAGCAAACCCTCCTGGCACAGCCCACTGCTCGCTCTCGAGCGGGCTCCGAGCACAGGCAGCGACACTGCCCAATTAACCACAGCGCTGAGCATCCCCGTGCCTGGGGAGAGCAGAACCGCCACTGCAGGAAGGCTTAATTTAAACACTTGACTCGAATTAAGGAGTGCTTGAAAAACCAGTGGCAGTTGTCCAGTGACAGGTAACAGCTCATTTCCTGTCTCTTCCTCTGGTTAATTTTTCTGGGAAGAGAAGTCTGTCAGCTCCTGCTGAAGCTGCCCTTGTTGAGTAGGAAAATGGAAGGAGACTAAAACCCCCGGTAACCACTCAGATCCCAAATTATTGTAATTCACACCCTGGTAACACACCCAGGCTTCCACACCCGTGTCAAGGTGCTCACTGAGCTCCCTCCACCCACTCCTGGGTAAGCACAGATCCCACAGCAGAACGGGCGAATCCCACACTCCACGTTCTTGCTGCACTTCGGGAATTGTCATACTGCATCTGTGGGATTAAATTTTTTAAGGAGTTGTCAAGTTTAATTGGAGAGTTCACACAGTCCCAGCTCTGGTGCTATGATTTATCCAGCAAGTGTTTCTCTCGCCACTTTGCACTAACTCACGGAGCTAAATAAAACCATCTGTGAACAAAGCCACAGGAACTCAGCAAGCAGCTCCCAGAGCATCAGTGTGCCCAAGGTTCTGTCTGTACCTTTTGTTGTTTCCGGGGTGTTTGGTTATGTTTTAAACTTTCCTGCAGCATCACTGTTTGGTGATACAGCTGGAGATCTCTCCAGCCAAGGGGAACCTGCCAGCCACCTCTCACTCCTTGTTTTGGGGCAGACAAAGGCTTTTTAATTTTGGTGGACCCTGCATCCCTCTGGCAGAGAATCCCACTCCCTGCAGGAGGAGAAGGATGGGCCCATGCAGCTCCCAGCACCAGCCCCAGATAACCAGTGCCACTTTGGAGGGGTGGGGGTTGTTTATTCATCATCCTTTTGACTGGGAGGTGCAGGAGATTTGTGCAAGAGCCTTTTCTCTCTGGCTGAAGGCCAAGAGCACTAACCCTAAAGATCCAAGTGTGCCAAAGCCCCACCTCAGAACATAAGCAATGATGATTGCTGCAATTATTCCCTGGAACTGATTTGAATAAGTTTCTGTTATCAAAGAGGCAAAAAAAAAATGATAGAAAACAACCTGAGTTGGGAGGGACACACAGGATCATCAATCCAACCCCTGCCCTGCACAGACACCCCAAATCCCACCCTGGGCATCCCTGGCAGCGATGCCCAAACGCTCCTGGAGCTCTGGCAGCCTCGGGGCCGTGCCCATTCCCTGGGCAGTGCCCAGCACCCTCTGGGGGAAGAACCTTTCCCAAAATCCAACCTGACCCTGCCCTGGCACAGCTCCAGCCGCTCCCTGGGTCCTGTCCCTGGTCACAGAGACAGAAATCGGAGCTGCCCCTCGGGGTGAAGCTGCAGCCCCCTGAGGTGTCCCCTCAGTCTCCTTTTCTCCAGGAGAGGAAGGAGCCAAGCTCCCTCCTGAGCTGCTCCCTGCACAGCTTCCCCTCCAGCCCCTCAGTTCTAAACTCATTTACAGGAGGGCAGGTGCCACTCTGTTCAGGAACACCGTCCATCTCCCCACGGGCTGTGGGGCTGTGCCCAGCCCGTGCCAGCTCTTTCCAAATTCCCGAGGGTGTTTTGGGCTCTGCTCCCTCCCACCTGCCCCAATGCAGCTCCCGCTTGTTTTGCCTCCAGCACTCGCTACCTGCAGCCTGTAAACTCCTATAAAGTGCTCGATGAGGTGGCTGAGCCAGGGATTGAGTCATAAAAGCCTTTTGCAGCACTTTACCTTGGAAGAAAACCCAGACTTGTCCTAAGTGAGCTCCCGATGCATTATGCAGCAGCATTTCAGGGTGTTAACCCCTCTCCTCCTCTGCCACAGAGAGAGCCCACCAGGAGAACAACGGGCTCCAAATGCACTTACACGGGGGGAAACGACTCTTACAAGAGCAAAAGTCAGGTACTTCAGCCTTTCAAGTATTTAGAGCTCTCATCTGTACATATTTATTCTACTTCCATAAAAATATACAGCTGGAAAGCCATATAGCAAACCATAAACATAAAAATGGGAATTGAAGCCCTCTGCTTCCTGCAGCAGTGTGGGAATTACCCCGGCAGAAATGAATAGCAGATATGGATTTACAGAGAATACTGGTAATGGGTGCAAATTGGAAGTGTTTTATACCAAAGAAATATTTACAAAAACAGCCCTGAGAGTACATAAAAGTGTCCAATCACACACCTGCCTGTGCAAAGTCCCCTTAAAAAGCATAAACTGCAAGGAACAGAACTACAGGGTTTTCTAGGGTGTCTGGAGATTTTTAAAGAGACATCACAACAGCTTCATTATATTTGATTGTGCCTTAGGGCAAGACTAGATGACTTCAGGCTCATTGTCAGTGTTTATTATGCAAAGTTTATGCAATCCAATGGCATTCTCTCATTAACACGAGCAGAAATTTAGAGGACCTGACCCACTCTTGGTCAAGTGCTCAGTTTGCAAGAGGGGGAATTATAAACACACACAGGTTTTATAGAGAGAAAAACCCAAACTCCATTACAAGTTCAGATGCCTGGCAAACTCACATCCCTGGCAGTGCCCAAGGCCAGGCTGGATGGGGCTTGGAGCAGCCTGGGACAGTGGGAGGTGCCCCTGCCCACAGCAGAGGGTGGCACTGGGGGGGATTTAAGGTCTCTTCCAATCCAAAGCAGTCTGGGATTTGTGAACTCCTCCCAACCAGCACCTCCATCACCCAAAGGCCCCAGTGCCCAGGCTGGCCCTCACCGAGGTGTGGAGCTGGTCACCAGCCAGCCACCAGCACAGCAGGACCACTGCCTGCCCCGGGGCAATGCCAGCTCCCTGCCAGGACAGCCCTGGGCTGGCCAGAAGTGGTCACCAGCTCCAGAGAGAGCAGCAGCACTCAGCTCCAGACAGGGCTGGGAGGGAGCTCACACTCATCCCATCCCATTCCAGCCCCAGCGTGGACAGGGACACCTCCCACCGGAGTCCCTGTGCTTCACTGCAGTGTCCAAATACTTTAAAATAATACAAGGTTAACTGGCTCTGAAGGTAACATCTCCTTTAACTTTAGGAAACTCTTCCCTAGATTCCATTCTAATCCATAAACCAATTGCCCAGATGAGAAGAAAACCTCCACACAAAATAAAAATGTCACCATCCAGGAGCCCACCGGACTCCCCTCACCTCAATAACTGTGAGCACACAGAACCAGGAGAACAATCCATGGCTGTCCATAAGCTCAGCTTGTGTCATTTAACTCCTAACACAACATTTTTGTGCCTTCCTTCTGCAGCCGTTCTTCCAAGAGGCTTTTTGATGCCCACTCCTGCACTTAATGAAACCACCCATCCCACCCTGGCACCCAGGTTTTTGTTACTGGCTTCAACCATAAACCTTCACCCATTTTTCCTCAAGGCAAAGCATTAAGGAATCATTTTCTTAGCCAAAATGATGACTTAGAAAATACACATTTTATTTAAAATGTGTACAAGGAAGAGCTCTTTTCTGTGACACGTTCTCATTTCTCAACATAATTTTGACACTCTTATTCCTGAGTGTAACAGTCTGAAGACATAGATGTGAAGCAGAGCTATAATTAGCACATAATTTGCTCTAAACTTCCTGTTCTAAAATAATGAGATACAGAGATGAAAAAACTGCTGGACTGAGAGAAAGGATAGCAAAGGGCTCCCAAATAACCTTGGTCAGGCTGCTGGCCATGGAGCAGGTCTCCTCCAGCAGTCATGGAGCAGGAATTTGGGAAGTCAGGGTGAGCCAGGAGGCTCCAGCAGGGGTTTCCTCCAGGGAGGGGCTCAGTTCAAGGCTGTCACACTGCCAGGGACAGCTCCTGGGCTGGCTGGGAGCAGAGGGATCAGCCCTGCTGCTCCCCTGGAGCCCTCAGGATGCAACAGCAGAGACACGGGAGCAGCAAAAACATTGGCATAGCACAAACCCCGTGCCAGCCCCAAGGAATTAACCACAGAACTCTGACCTTTTCACCTTTTCTGTCAAAGCCAGGCTTCCCTCCACAGCCAGCCCTGCTCAGGGGCTCACCGGGAGGAGAGACTGAGGGGGAGATGCTCGGGCACTGCCAATGCCCTCTGAGATAAATGGATCCGCAGCTGCAAGCACCTTGTACTCGCTCTGTCACGGATTTGGATCCCTCTGAACATTCCCCATGAGTTATGCCAGTTCCAGCAGCCCCTGGAGTTACTCAGGTGGCACCCAGAGAGCAGAGCACAGGCCAGGGGCAGGGTCTCCTGCAGAGGCTGCGCTCCCCTCCCCGTGCTGGGGCACACACAGCCTAAAGCGCATGGGTTTGGGAGCTGCTGTAAAGCCTTCTGACAGCTCAGCCGGGCTTAAAAGCACTCTGTGCTGGATAATGGCCTGTTGAAATCCCCAGGCTTTTGACTCAGACCAGTTGTTTACATCTAAATTACTTTTCCTCATTAAGCTCAAACTTTAATTCCCAATATATTAAACTTGTGTTGTTCAAAACAATGACAAGTTCTTTTTTATTGGCTTTGTTCCTGCAATTATTAGATTAAGGATGTCATTACAAACTTGTCAGGACTTTTTTGCAGCTGTAGTTTGGTAGTTATAAACCGACTGGATTTTCACATCAATTTAGAGAGGAAAAAAAATGCACTCAGCATTTGATGGCCCTGTACCAGCCCATTGCATCTTATTAAAATTGCTGTTCCATCTGGCTGGAGGAGGCTCAGGGGAAGAGCCTGGCTGGGGCTGGTGATGCACAGGGGCTTTGGGCTCTGCTCTCCCTCCCCAGCACGGGGGGCACAGCACCAGCCCCAGCCCTGCTCCTCCTCTGCTCACAGCCAGCCTGGGCTCGCTCCTGCTGAGCACTGGGGTGGGCACAGGACCCCTCTGCCATCAAACAGCCACTGCCACCTTCTCCAAAAGGGGTCTCCTTAGAATCTCAGGATGGTTTGAGTGGCAAGGGACCTGAAATCCCACCCAGTGCCCCCCCTGCCATGGCAGGGACACCTCCCACTGTCCCAGGCTGCTTCAAGCCCCAATGTCCAGCCTGGCCTTGGGCACTGCCAGGGATCCAGGGGCAGCCACAGCTTCTCTGGGCACCCTGTGCCAGGGCCTCACCTCCCTCCCAGGGAACAATTCCTTCCCAATATCCCATCCATCCCTGCCCTCTGGCACTGGGATCCATTCCCTTTGTCAATAGTACTTCCCCATCTCTCCAAACAATATTCCACAACCGTGTATGCAAAGTTATGCTCAACAACTCCGATAAAATAAAATCGCATGTAAGGCAGGATGCAGCAGGAACTGTCTTGTGTTTTATCTCTAAGTGGAGAAATTCTTGCTAAATATTTATATTGAAATTCCCAAGTGCCTGAAAAGCTTCGGGGCCATGATTTTAATGCACACAAACAGGCAAGATGTACATTTCATATACACACTTTGCAGACTTTTTTCAAGCCGAGTGCCTGCATTGGTTCGTTTGCTGCAGAGTTAGGTTTATGAGAAGTCTTTAGGTGCCTGGTTAGAGCCCAGCCCTCAGAATCTCTCCGGGGCCCGGCAGGAATCCCGAGACAGACGGGAACACACACACACATGAAATCCAGGGAGAGAACAGCGCCCTTCCTCCCAAAGCACCCTTTGAGGGCTCCCAGCCCCTGTGGCACACCACAGCACACACCGAGGCAGGTTCCTGCCAACACAGGGGAGAAACCCAGGATCCAGCGGCTGCAGGTCAGCGCTGCCGGGACCCCGCCCCAGCAGGGACCCGGCGGTGTCCCCAGGGACCCCTCCCCCGAAACACCCAGCGGCGGGGCAGGGATCGCCCAGAGCCAGCCCGTGGAGCGCTGGAGGGAGCAGAACGAGCTAATTAGAGCACAACGAGCTAATTGGAGCCTTCAAAAGGCCATCGGGAGCCTCCCGGGATGCAGATTCCATCCCCCAGGTGCAAACACACCGCTCATTTACGGAGCCACTTGTGAGGAACAAGGTCCCGACTCGGTTGGGTTTTCCCCTTTGGTTTGGGGTTCTTTCTGCTTTTCTCTGGCCGGGGGGCGCTAAACCCCTCCGCAATGCCCTGCCCGTGTCCCCCCAGCCCCGGGAGCGCTCCCGGCACCCGCGGGGCTCCGGTGCGCTTCGGGCCAGAGAAAACTCTCTCTCT
>VWZT01007261.1:93034-109054 GCA_013397055.1 Pachycephala philippinensis
GGAGGCTGCAGCCCCATGCCCACGGAGCAACCCAGGCACCCACAGCTCCTGAACAGCCCAAGAGAGAGCCCCCTCGCCGCCCACAGAGAGAGAGCCCCCCGAGCCACAGCCGGCACAGCGGAACCTTCCCTGCCCCTGGGCAGTGAGAGCATCCCGCACGGCCCGACCTCGCTCTCACGGGGAAATTCCTCAGGACACTTGAGGGAATTTTACTCGCGTCAATAAACATAAAGAAACCTCCTGCAAAAGCGCTTTTATCAAAGAAGCCAGATCTGATACTGCTCGAGGCGGTGGCGGTACAAGCACGAGGCCGGCCCGTGGCCGGTTTTAATCCCCACACCCGGTCCCGCCCTGTTCTCCCCGAGCTCCCTCAGCAGCCGATAACGAAAGGCTGCAAGATCCCTTCACACTCAGGGCCCAGAACCTGTGCTCGACAATCGTTATCTATCCTTTGAGACACCAGTAATGGCTAAATCGAGATTACAGCACCGCAAACACGATTCCCAGGCGCTGCATCACCGAAACTCAAACCAACCCACCCCTCACTGGGTTAAACCAGGAGAGGAACACGCCACTGTTTTATAAACTTTCCAGCAAAGACAACAACGCTACAGCCAGCACACACGGCCCCCACGTGTTTATATAACACAATTATATCCAAAAACAAAACCACAAGCCTAGATAATAGTTTTCATTTTAGCGACATCTTTCATGCACACACAGTGGCAAAGGTTTCATTTAAGCAAGGAAAAAGCAATTCAAACATTATTCAGAATCCTTCCAAACCCCCAGACTAGTCTGGGAAACCACAAATTAATAAATAAGAAAATACAGCACTCACCCTTGAGAAGCTTGGAACACGCTTCAGCACCTCACACCCTTCACTTCCCCAGCCACAGAGAACTATGGCCCCTAACGTCCCCCCAGCCCAATTTATTGCCCCTCCAATCAGCGTTAATGACCCACAGCTGATTCTCATTTGGGGGCAAAGAGCTGAGCCAATAGGACAAAGCTCCGGGCAGAGGGCCGCCCTTTCTGCTAATGCAGAACACCTGGGGGTGCTGAGTCTCACCTGAGGGGCGCTGGTTTTCACCTGGGGGGGCTGAGTCTCACCTGAGGGGTGCTGGTTTTCACCTGGGGGTTGCTCCTGGGTTGGCCCCTGGCAGCCCCCACCTTCGCAATGAGCTGGGCCAAAGCTGGTAGCCGTGGCAGGGACAGGGCGTGGCCCATGCCCACGTTCACGGCCCTTTCCAGCCCTTTCTGTGGCACTCCCGCACAGGGAAGCGATGGTGAGGTGAGGCCACCACCTCACACAGGGGCAGGGGTGTGCCTGGGGGCTGGGGGTCAGTGGCTTTGCTGTGGNAAAGGCCACTTCAGGCAGCAGCAGCATGGCACACCTTTGGAGAGCAGGGTAGGAACAGGAGGAGCCCTGAAAGGGTTAATCAGCAGCTGGTCGCTGTTACCTGCCCATCTGTACCCTGGCAAAATAAGTGTTATTTTGGCACTGAAGGTGCAGGGTGGTGACATAACACTGCTGTCTTCTCCCTCGTTAGCTGATGGAGACGTTGCACAGGTGTGTCTCTGGAATTACTTGGCCCGATCCCATTCTCTCGGATGCTTTTGCCATTTCAATAAGTCTCCCATTGACTCGGCTGCTGCCTTGGCCTGGCCCCAGGGCTGTAAATGGTGTTACTCCCAGCACAGCACGGGCTGCAGGGTGAGGGGATCCCTGGGCAGGTCACCACATAGATGATGTGGTTTAAGCCCTGACACGTCCACCTCCTGCACCCCGACAGGCAGCCTGAAAGGCTCAGGTTGCTTAAGAATCAATTCAGTCACCAGTGGAAGAGGAATCCTTTCCAACAGGGAAGTTCTGCCCAGGAGCAGCTCGAGCCCCCTCCACAGGGCTGGTCCTGGTCCCCTCCGTGGGGTGCTGGTGCTGTTCCCCCCACAGGGCACCTGGCTCCCTCACCCAGAGTTCCAGGAGCAAGGCCCCTCAAATGGTGTGAGTGTCCCATTAAAATAAAGATGGCATGTAAATAAAAGGCTCTGCCTGCTGTAAACCCCTTGGTTATCCCCAAAAGCTGTAATTTAAACTGGACCCTAGTGGCTAGATGACAAAAGGAGCAAACAGTCTCAAAAGCTGGTAGCCTGTGGAGGATTGAGCTCTCCCTGGTACCTGTTGTGGTTTGTGTCTGCTGGGAAGAGAGATCAGGAATTTAAAAGCGTCCCCTGGCCCAGGAGGTGACAGTGGCTGGTGACAGCAGGAGGTGACAGTGGCTGGTGTCTCTCCCAGGGGTGTCAGTGTCCCGCAGGCACAGGGGTGTGGATGTGGAAGAAGGAGATGATGCTGTAGAAGCAGAGGAACAGGAGCTGCTGTTCCCTGGGTGAAGGTACCAGGAGGTTTTCCAGGCTTTTCCCTGATTTGCACACCTTTTCCATCTGCTCAGTGGCAGAGCTGTGGGAAGGAGCACTTGTCCCTGGCACGTTCAGGTCACGGGAGGGCAGTGCCCACCTTCATGCCCCGTGTGTGCCCGGGATGGGTGTCCCTGGGGCAGGAAAGGGCCTCTGGGTGCCAGCAGGATCCGGGTGCTCGCGTGGCACCGTTCCCCCGTCCCTCATTGACTGTTTCCTTGCGGGCGCTTCCCAGCCAAATCAAGAGATTGTTCTCCAAAGACAGGCAGCTGCGTAAATGTCAAGAGCTCCAAAAGTAAATTATAGTGCAAACAGGTTTGATATTTCTATGAAATGAAAGTTAAGCACATTTCTTTTTAAAATACAGATTTTTATTTAAAGCAAGAGAAAACCTTCCACTGTGACCTTTATGAGATCCCAAACAGTGACAAATTTGGTCATTACAAATAACCTTTTCCTGGCAAGTGCCTCACCAATGGGGACTTCTTTGCAGTAATAGATGTAAATTAATTTCCAACCTACAAAACAATAAATAGGAATCTTTTAAGATACCAATTCTACAGCAAAATATGAATCATGAAAACCCAACCAAAAGGCACCTTGATGGCAGGATTTATTTTGAATGCAGCATTCTGGGAAGCCAACTCCGTCGCTCTTCCACTCTTCCAGCAGTGAATAAATATTCCAGGATTTGCCTTGCTATTTGTCTGCATGATTAACCCGACGGTGAGGATGAGATCATTAACCTGTGATTACTGGCGTGTTCAGAGCTCTCATCATGCCTGTGGTGCCTCGTTAGGCAAACTAAAAATACCCCCAATTTCTCATTTTTCCTGTATCTTTACACCGACAAACATTATTCTATAGATGTAAATTAGAGAGAAAAATCAATGGTCACTGAAGAAAACCTGAGATTCTCAGTAATTGGCCCACAGAGCACCAAACCATCTCCCGGGATGTGGCATCAAGCTAACGAGGAGCTGTTTGAGGCAGATGTGCTGCTCTGAGCCATGGACACCGACGTGTGCTGGTGTTTTCCAGAGCTCGAGCCTCCAGCCGCGTTCTGCTGCGACCGTGGGCACGGAGAATCAGAGGCAGCTTTGCCAAAGGATCTGAGGCTGCATCTCCCCTCCTTATCAGGCGTGGCAGGGAAGGGTCATTTCCTTATCAGAGCGGCTGCGGCAGTCCCTACACTTCAGAGGAGCTCGCTGTGAGCCGCGCCTGAGCTGCTGCTCAAAGGTGGGGAAGGCACAGGATTCACCCTGTCAGCTTTATCCCATAAAGAACGGGATAAAGCTCACACAAAAAAGGGCACCACGACCCCCTGTTCCCACTCTGAAATAGCTCCTAGAAGCAAAAGTCACTTTGGAAGAGCTGTTGTGGGAGGAGAACCTAGCTGAGGGCGAGCACTGACCGCCCACCCCTCGTGCTGTCCCGTCCCTGGGGACCCCTTCTGTGCAGCGTCCTCGGGGTGCCAGCCCAGGACATCCCGGGGGGGCAGGAAGGTCCCGTGCCCTGGGGATGGCAGGGTGCGGGTGAAGATGAGGGATGCAGGTGCTGCGTGTTCCTGAGCCTCGGGAAGCTGGGATCCCACTCCCATGGCACTGGGGATGTGCTGCAGCAGCAGAGGAGCTGAGCTGGACAGGACCCCACCCTCTCAGCATCCCGTGGGCTGAGCAGCTCCTCGGGGGCTTGGGGATGGAGCAAACCCCCATTTGTGTGGGCTCCCTGTGTGGCAGTGCAGGGAGCACGGACCCGCAGCACAGCTTGAAGGGCTGGGCAGTAGAAGTGGGGTTCTTGCCCCCCAGCCACCCCAACCCGAGCTGCTCCCACCCCTCCCCGAGCCCCCGTGCCCAGCCCAGGCAGGCAGGGAGCTCTCAGCCGCCAGGGAACGTGCAGAGGAGAAAGGAGGGAAAGCAAACTGATTTTAATTCACTGGCGTCCCCACGGTTCCAGTATCACAAGCTGAGTCCCTTCACTGGAACTTGAAACTATTTCCATTATTTAGGATTTTTAAAAATTGTCGAAATTGTGACAGTGCATTTAAAAATGTTGATAATAAATTCTTTCATCTTTCACACTGTCATAAGCATGGCCTCTGCTTCACATCCCCTAACAAGGTGTAGCACTTGCTATTTAATTATATCTAAGATAACAAATACAGTGTCTGCTCCGTGATTGACAAAACCAGAACAGAAGTAGCATGATCAAAACTTTCTGTGATGATCACAGGGAAGAGCCCCCTGTCCATCCTCGTCTCGAGGAGGTGTCCCAGGCCCCAGTGTGGCACTGGGGGGACGCTGGGGGGCCGCAGGGGGAGCAGGTGGGGGCTGCTGGAGACAGAGCCCTGGAGCGCCTGGCACAGTTTGCCACCCCTGCAGCTCCGTCAGGGGCTCTGTAAACAAGAGCTCCTTAAACAAACACGATGAAAGAACTAATCAGTGCATAAATCTCCTCGCACCAAGACATTAGAGGCAAAATATTTATTAAAGAGTCCTATAGTTTTGTAGCTGGAGATGATGCATGGGGCACACAGACATCACTTGAATAAATGCTGCTGCATCTGTGGCAGCACCAGCATCATCATCATCATCATCATCATCATCATCATCATCATCCATCTGCACAGGGGGAGCGAGCAGTTCTCTGGCCAGGTGCTCCCACTGATCACAAACCCTGCTGTGGAGCACTGACTTCAAATATAAACAGTGGGACTTCTACATCTCTGTGTTTCCCTCAGAGGGAATCACAGAACCCCAGAACTATTTGGGTTGGGACAGACCTTAAAGCTCATCCCGTTCCCACAGACCCATAAAATCAGCAGATTATGGGACAAACCCTCCCTGTTGCAGGTGCCCTGCTCCCCCCACACCCCACTAAGTGCATTTTGACCCCCCAAAATAAAGCTCTGCAACAACTCCCTGCAGTTCTGTGTCTGCTGTTGCAGAGCTGCCAAGGCAGTAGCTTATTTCAGCATGTATTTCACAACTGAACTGAAATGTCCCACAATCTGTGTAAGAATCCCTACTTTTCCTTTTGCAGTCTGGCTGTCAGGTGACAAAAAATTCAGGACAGAGAAGCCTGAGAGCAAAAGAAATTGAAGTCATGCTCAGGGAAAAAAAAATTAAAAAAGAAAACCTGTTTAAGTAGCATAATTCCTGCCTCTTGGGGTTTAAAAATTGATCTCCAATTGGCCGTGCCTCGCTGTGATTGTGGGTTTGATCACTGCGGGCCCTGCCCAGCGTCTCCCAGCCCGGGCTCTGCGGCTGGAGCCCAGCCGGGCGGAGGCTGGAGGAAGCGATCGTTATTTAGATACAATTCCCCGGGCTCTGAGTGCCACTGCTGTCCTTGGAGCTGCTCAGAACCAATAAAGGAAATCTTTGCAGTGAACTCTGCGGCTCCACAAACTGATGCACAGAGCTGTTCATGAGCTGAGGCGAGCAGGAGGATTAGAGCTGGTTTGGTTTCCTTGCATTGTTGTTCCTGCAGCTGTTTCAGTTTGTGTGAAGATTAGGGGAGAGCAGACTTGAATTAAAGCATTGCTCAGGAGAAAGAATTGGAGAGGGAGGAATCCCCCAGTTTCCTGGCTTCCTTCATTGGTCATTTGGTTTTACTTTGTCTTCATCATTCTCCAAAAATATCTTTTTCAGTCAATAACTGTTGGAACTGAATTCCTCCACCCTTACTTCTTCATTCCTTCTTCTATTTTTCCCTGAACATCTTCTCCCTCTGTTTATCATTGCCATTGTTACAAATAGAGTTTCACAGATTAAAGTGCTTTTCTTGTTATAATTCCAGCGCCATAAAATGTTAATTAGGGTTGCCTATGTTTCAGAAGCTATTTAAAATGTACTGTAAGATCATCCCCTATTCTTCACCTCAGTACACAACTCCCACTGTTGCTGGTAAAAAAATAGTTCTGAAGACCTGAAGACTGGAATTTTTTGTTTTACTTTTTTGTTCTTTTACTGTGGGTAATATAAAAAGGAAACAAAGTTCAGCTCTCCAACTTAGGGTCTGTCAAAGTGCCTCTGAAACTCACAAGCACAAAAACCCATCTCTTCCCACAGCTCTGCTGGAAATTTCCATCCCTGACTTCTCCACGGGGACTTGTCATCCCCAAGGCTTTGTGGATAAAGGCCATGGATGCTCTGCAGCTGCAGCTTGCCAAAACCTGGATTATTTTCTGGGAAAGAAGGGCTGGCTTTTGGAAATATCCTCACTCTGTGGAAAAGTCCCACACCAAGATAAAACCGTTGATGGCATTTGAAGGAAAGGGAATATCTGATGAGGTTTTGGGGGGGGGAGTGGGGTTTATGAGTGACCTCTTCCCAGGCTGGGGAATCTCTGTGTTGGGGTGCTGGGGGAGCTCTGCCCTGGGGGACAAGGCCAGTCCTGCTTCCCCTCGGCAGGGACAGCCCGGCTGCTCCCACGGATGGAGGGATGGAGGGATAGAGGGATGGAGGGATGCTCCCAGGGGTGGAGGGATGGAGGGATGGAGGGATGCTGCTCCCAGGGATGGAGGGATGGAGGGATGGAGGGATGCTCCCAGGGATGGAGGGATGCTGCTCCCAGGGATGGAGGGATGCTCCCAGGGATGGAGGGATGCTGCTCCCAGGGATGGAGGGATAGAGGGATGGAGGGATGCTCCCAGGGATGGAGGGATGCTCCCAGGGGGGGAGGGATGGAGGGATGCTGCTCCCAGGGATGGAAGGATGCTGCTCCCAGCGACGGAGGGATGCTCCCAGGGGTGGGTGGATGCTGCTCCCAGGGATGATGTCTGTACCCTGCCCCGATGGGAGATAAAAGGCTGCCCGTGCCCCTGCTGTGAGGGGTTTAACTAGTTGCACCAAGACAATGGGTGTGGGCAATCCAGGAAAATCGGCATTAAGGTTTGTAGCGCTCTTCCATGCCCCGGCCGAACGATTCCCGAGGGCTGGAGAGCGGCACGAGCAGCCCGAGCAGGGAGGGGGGAAGCGGCGGGTTGTAAACAATCCAGCGGAAAGGATAAAATGGCAGAAAATGAATTAAAATTACACCTGGCAGTTTCCATGAAATGGAGTGGAATGCTCGGCGGGATGCGCTCGGGAGCGGGAGAGCGTTTGCTGTCATTATTGCTGGGAGCTGAGCAGCAGAGCCCAAATCTCCCAGAGGCAGCGCTTGTGACAGCGCCGAGAGCTCTCCCCGCCTCACCTGCAGCCTTACGTAGAATTAAAAGCCTGGCTTGGGGAAATCTCCCGGGGATTGTTCCCATCGAGTGGGAGAGCGGGAAGGAATACTCACCTAGTTTTCTCTTTTCTTCCCCCCCTCTTTTTGCTTTTATAAGAGAACACAAATTAAAGTTCTGTGGAAAGGATGTTACTAAGCCACTGCTGAGACGTGCCCAAAAAAAGGACAGATTCATATAAATTATTTATGATTAATGTATTGTACTTCACCGGAGCAATTTAAAAAAAGAGATTTCAGTATTTCTTAACATTATGATGGAGATGTAAAAGAGCATGAGCAGCAAATACCTGCTGCTAATGAGCTGGTGGAGCAGGGAGAGGAGCCTGTTTGGGTGAGAAATGGAGGGGAGCAGCAAACCAGGGATGCATTTGTAGCTTCCCACGTGTGGCACATCCAGGGCTGTGGCTCTGCCACCCAGGGATGCTCTCAGCTGCCAAAATCCCATCTGCCCTCCAGGGCTGAGGATGTCCTTGTAGGAACAGGTGGATCTGAGAGCAGCTGGAAGGTTCACACAGTTAACCACGGTGGTGAGCAGTGTTCACAGTTAACCACGGTGGTGAGCAGTGTTCACACAGTTAGGTTCTCACAGTTAACCATGGTGGTGAGCAGTGTTCACACAGTTAACCACGGTGGTGAGCAGTGTTCACAGTTAACCACGGTGGTGAGCAGTGTTCACACAGTTAACCATGGTGATGAGCAATGTTCACAGAGTTAGGTTCTCACAGTTAACCACTGTGGTGAGCAGTGTTCACACAGTTAACCACGGTGGTGAGCAGTGTTCACACAGTTATGTTCACACAGTTATGTTCACACAGTTAACCACGGTGGTGAGCAGTGTTCACAGTTAACCACGGTGGTGAGCAGTGTTTTTAAGAGCAGTGTGATTGAGTGCAGCAGCAGCTCTGGGACGTGCCCACAGGGCAGGGTACAGACAGAGCAGGGTCAGGGTGCAGACAGAGCAGGGTCAGGGTGCAGACAGAGCAGGGTCAGGGTGTGCTGCACACCAGCAGCAGAGAATGCTCGGCTTCCAGCCTGGGAGTATACAGAGGAAAATTGAAAAAAAAAGGGGCCAAAAGGGCATTAAACTTTGGGTTAAACTCACTCCAGAAAACTGAGGCCCACTTGGGAATTCTGCCAGCCTCACCAGCAGCTGACACCAGCCACGCTCTGAACTTCCACTGTCCTGCTGGTGACGATTTAATCACCAGCGTTGTCAAACTCCGTCTTTAAATTTTAATTGCTAAAATTCGTCTTTGAAGAATATTTTTCAGTATCAAGAATGTAAATAGCGATAGGGCTGGCCAGGAATAATATGAATAATTCAGCCTTACAGTATGCAAGTTTTATACTTGGAAATGAGTGATTCACTCCTCCTGTATATTCAGTCATCATAGAGTGCAGACACGAAAATAGAGGAAAAAAATGGGAATACACCATAATTATTTAATGTTGTCACAACACTGGAATTTTTTAGATTATATTTTAATTATAACATTACTGAGAGTGCAAATTTTATGTCCTGAGTTTGTATCAGCCAGTTTACTCCCAGCCAGGCAGTGCCCGGGGCCAGCTCGCCCTGGGGGATGTTTGGGTCTGAAGGCAGGGCCCTGAGGGTGGCCCTCGGGGAGACAGTCCTTGAATCCCCTTTCTTTGCATACCAAGTTCTCTCTCTAAAGAAACAAAAACAGGGGCACGGGTGAGCTACACCCCACCCCTGGTTCGGGGCAGGTGAGGGGCTGCCAGCCCCAGCAGGAGCGAGACAAACCCACGGACACCTCGGTGTGCCCAGAGGATTCGGTGTTTCCCGAGCACAGGAAGAGCCCCGTGTGCCCCACAGCACACCTGCAATGTTCCACCTCAGCGATTTTAATATTGTGAGCAACAGAGAGCAGCAGCAGGGCCCAGCACGCTCTGAGGAGCTGCGGGTTCCCGGGGCTCCAGCTCCTCGCTGCCATCCATCCCACGCCTTGGAAACGCAGGAAATGGGGAAACCTCCGTCCTGAACCCTCCTGTTCTCCACTCACAGCGTTCTCCCACTAAAGACACAAATACAGCCCCGGGTGAGCTGCACTGAGGCTTTCACACCGAGTCAGCTTCAGCTGAGGAGCTGCACAAACGACTTCAGCGCCCTCAGAGTGTGGAATGGATCCCTGATTCCAGCAGAGTGCCAAATGGATCCCTGATTCCAGCCCAGTATGGAATGGATCCCTAATTCCAGCCCAGTACAGAATGGATCCCTAATTCCAGCACAGTGCGGAATGGATCCCTAATTCCAGCAGAGTGCCGAATGGATCCCTAATTCCAGCCCAGTACAGAATGGATCCCTAATTCCAGCACAGTACGGAATGGATCCCTAATTCCAGCACAGTACTGAATGGATCCCTAATTCCAGCAGAGTACTGAATGCATCCCTAATTCCAGCAGAGTGCCGAATGGATCCCTAATTCCAGCCCAGTACAGAATGGATCCCTAATTCCAGCCCAGTACAGAATGGATCCCTAATTCCAGCACAGTACGGAATGGATCCCTAATTCCAGCACAGTACTGAATGGATCCCTAATTCCAGCAGAGTACTGAATGCATCCCTGATTCCAGCACAGTATGGAATGGATCCCTAATTCCAGCAGAGTGCCGAATGGATCCCTAATTCCAGCCCAGTACAGAATGGATCCCTAATTCCAGCACAGTACTGAATGGATCCCTAATTCCAGCAGAGTACTGAATGCATCCCTGATTCCAGCACAGTGTGGAATGGATCCCTCACCCCTCTGTCCGTGCCCCCTGCTCTGGCCGGTGCAGGTTTGGGGGCCCCTCCTGCCTGCCCATGCCCTCAGCCCCACTCTCGCAGGGACAGCCCCAGCTCTGACCCCTCCTGCCGTGCCCGTGGCCGGGGTGCTGGACACCTGAGCAAACTAAAAAGCCAGCCAAAAGCCTCTCAGGGATGAACTGTTCCCTCTTTGATAAACCACATGGAAGCGATTGCTGCTGGGGCTCCTGCCAGTGAGCAGGGACAGGACGGGCAGGTGGCTGAGGACAAGGTACAGAAAATATTCATATCCAGAGTTAACACTAAAACATTTTCTTTACTACTTCCACTTTACTTACTTGTAGCTGCTGGAGAAGCAGGCATATTAGAATATTAATTTTCCGCTTTACTGGAATGATTTCAGAGTCAAGTGCTGTCGGAATGCCGAATGCAAATGGGAGCAGAGAGGGTGGGACTCTCACTAATCCCCTTCACCGCCTTGGAAAAAAGCTCTGTTTATTTGCATTTTCCTTTTTGGAGTCTTCTTCAGATGTTTAAAAACTGCGTTAGAGAAGGTTTAAGGCAGATTTAAGTGAGATCTGGAGCTCTGATCTGGCTCGGGTGCTGCCCATCCCACTCCTGCAGCCGATCCCGCTCCAGGAGCAGTGCCATGGAAGGGGCCATGGGCTCAGAGACAGAGCCAGGCTGGAGGTTAAATTGGGCATTTTCTGCTGAATTTGCACATCATTCCTTGCAAATGGCCAGCTTTACTTTTGTTCATTTAAATCCCCCTCCCTGGGATGAGGAATAGAAGGGAATGGGACTCTGTGGCTTCTCGGGGAGCTCCAGCTGAGCCTGTGCCAGGGGGAGAGCTGAGCCGAGCCCAGCCCAGCCCAGCCCTGTGGGGGCACAGTGTGAAGGGCAAGGTCAAAGCAGCCCCGGTGGGGCCTTGCTGGGGCTCAGCTGCACACAGTGACTTCATATCAAACAGTAAATTGGGTGTTTTCCTTCTCCACCAAAAACGAGCCGTCCCCTGAGCAGGGAGGAGAGGAGTGTACCCGAAGACCTTCCTTATGAAGGCAGTAATGCTATGTGGGTAGCAATAACGTTTAATTTTAATTAGCTGCTAATATTTCGGGAGGGCAGTTGGGGTTTTGTACATAGTGATATTGGCAGTTTGCTCATTTTGTGGAATTTAATATTGGATCAATTGGTTTCAGCAGCTGGGGAGAAGGGTCTCGGTACTGTTTGAGATAAAAAATGCCATCTCTCTCTACAATAAATCCAGTCCAATCATTAATAAATCTTTTGGTAAATATCTTGAAGAAATTAGGTCTCCTAGTGCTTGTGCTCATGGATCAAGGAGAGAAAGACAGAGTCAGATGGTTTCCAGGTAAGCAAACAGGGAGAGTTTGTTATTTCAGGTCGTGGATGGGGTGAATAAATAAATAAACCAACATCAGCAGGAGCCACGGACGCACGGATGGTTCCAGGTGCCAGGCAAAGCAGGAAGGGCTCCAGGCACAAACACCTTGTGCACGACGTGAAAACACAAACTGAGGATTCATCACCAGCCTGCACAAGGGTGCTGGATCAGAGCCCCAGCACGGCAGGGACGGAGCCCTCACTGGGGACAGCATTGTCACCATCACACAGCAGGGACAGCGCTGTCCCTGCTGTGTCCCAGGGAGGATGGGGACAGGGCTGTCCCTGCTGTGTCCCAGGGAGGATGGGGACAGGGCTGTCCCTGCTGTGTCCCAGGGAGGATGGGGACAGGGCTGTCCCTGCTGTGTCCCAGGGAGGATGGGGACAGGGCTGTCCCTGCTGTGTCCCAGGGAGGATGGGGACAGGGCTGTCCCTGCTGTGTCCCAGGGAGGATGGGGACAGGGCTGTCCCTGCTGTGTCACACTGAGGATGGGGACAGCGCTGTCCCCATCCTCAGTGTGACACAGCAGGGACAGCACTGTCCCCATCCTCCCAGGGCTTGTCCTCCCAGTGCAGCCTGTGCAGGGCCGGCCGTGCTCCCTGTGCCACGTGTGTGCCGTGGCAGTGGCCGCAGTGTCCGGGCACAGAGAGCCGAGGCACAAGCACAGGGTCTGGCCACAAGGCAGCAAGCCCTACAAGCTCTTCCCTCACGTTCACAGGATTCCCAGGGATGAGATTTGTCAGGATCCCCGTGGATGGGGACCTCTGAGCACAGCCTCATCCCTCCCAGCCCGCCTCTCCCATCACAGCTGCCGTGTTGTCGTTGCTCTCTCCAAGGCAGGAGCAAATGTGTGGAGTTTGTAATTCCAAGTGATTTGTTGCCTGCACCTCTAAAGGTCTGAGGAGGGCATTAATTACCCCTCCTGGCATTAGCTGTGTAATGTGCAAACGTGTTCCTCGATGTGTTCCTTCCACCAGCACAGCCACAGCGTTTATGAAATTAATACAGTGGTGTCCGAGTGCTCTGCGCTCCCCGCGCCTGTCACAGGCGGCTCCCGGAGAAATCTGCTGCTTTTATAAGATCACATTTAAAATTTTGATATCTGCTTTAAAAGGGCAAACCCTGCCAGCTGACAAATAATAAGTGGCCCTTTTGTATTCCGTTCCATTCTTATCCATTTTTCATGCCTTAGCAAGGTGAAGCTTTCCAATCAAGGAACGGCAGCGTGGGCAAGTGCAGATAATATATTTTGATGGAGGTCTGTAATGAATATGGTATTTATGAAGACGCAAGTCATTAAAAGAAGCCTTGCATGGTTGTTGCACATTATTTTATTGATTTTTCCAAATGCACAGATCAAGGCGAGGATCATACTTTACAAGAAACGTTTCAATTTCTAATCTTTAATTTGATAATGCATCACAGTGTTTGTTGATTTGTGCCACTGAGGGTTGGTGGGTTCACTGCCTGTACACACACCGTGAATTCTAAATTCAGGGTGTGCTTTGGAAGCAGGGGAGAGTGCTGGTGAAAGTTTGGAGAACAGATGGAGGTCATTGCTGCTCGTCCCAGCCCTTTATTTGTGTGTGCCGGGGTAGGGTGAGCTGACTCCTCTGAGGGCGATTATAACACCACAGAGCTGAGGGCAGGAGCTCCTTGTAGGCACAGCAGATGTCAAACAGAAACTCCTGGGGATGGGGAATCATTTTATCAACAGAATAATGCCTGGGCATCAGCACTGAGCTCCCTGCACCCTCCTGCCGATCAGGGTGTCATTGCTGGTGTTCCGGTGCCAGGGGAGGTTCTGGGGGTGCCAGTGCCCAGCTGGGGCTGCCTCCAGCTGCTGCACAGCTGCGCAAACCCTCTGCTTTGAGGACCTCCCCTCCAGAGGCTGGCCCTGTTTAACAAGAACTCAGATGCTGCTGGTGCTTCTCACCATCAATCACTGCATGTTCGGGGGGCATTTAACCTAATTATTGGTTTTACTTGACATCTGCAGAGCAGCCCTTCCATTTTTCTCTTCCTTTACATAGAATATATATGTACTGGTCTCATATAGTAGAATATGCCATTTTTTTACCCTAAGAAGACAGAAAAAAATAAATCTACCTGGGGACTGTGTGAGGTGGGGAGATGCACACATAGCTTTGGTGGATGTCCTTCCTTCCTGCACGTGTTCATCCTCTTTGGAGGAAACACCCATTACCTTCAGAAGGCTGATTCCGTGCCCCCATTTCTCACTGGCACCGTGTCCCAGCAGGGAGATCAGAAAGGGCGAGTGACACTTTCCTGGGGGACACAAAGAGGAGCAGGAGGCACAAGGTGGGAGGAAGGGGGACACCAGCCTGGGACAAAGGCCACCCAGGCCAGTCCTGCTGCTTTCCCAGCCATGGGGTCAGCGAAGGAGCCCAGTGGTCAGCAGTGGTCAGCAGTGGTCAGCAGTGGCCAGCAGTGGCTGTGTGTGGCAGCAGTGCTGCCTGGCTCGTGCTTGAGGTGCACAGATGGTGTTTGGAATTCTTTCAAGGTAGGAGAAAAGCCAGTGATTAGCCAGAACCTGCAAATACCAATTCAGACGGATCAGTTAATAATAGATTATTGTTTCCTGTATCTGATCAGGAAAGTCAGGTATAAACAAGCCTTTTGTGAAGAAATGCAGGAAGAGAACCCAACAAAAAGAAGAATAGGAGTGTTCTTGAATGCCTTACCAGAGCACAGAGTGACCTCCATCCCACTGGGGATGAGTGGCAGTCAGGTGTGTCCGTGGGCTGGGGCTGCGGCTCCCTCCTGCAGAGCGAGGGAAGCTCTGGGATGAGCAGGGCTGGGCTGGGCTGGGCTGGAGGGAGGTGGGCAGTGATTTGAGACGACGCTGACCCCACTGTCCTTTCCCGGGGAGCTGCACACGGGGAAGGTGTGCTGTCGGTCCTGGGGGTGATGGATGGCAGCAGCTCCACTCCACGGGCTCGGGGGCGTGGGAAGCGTGGGGATCACAGCGAACTCGGGTGCACAGAGCACGGCCAGCAGCAGCCCTGAGCACGGCAGGGAAGCGAGGAAGGGCTGCGTTCTCCAGCCTCCAGAGCTCCTCAGGAGGCTCCCACCTTCCCATCCATCTTCCTGAAAATACAGCAAAACAAACACTACGGGCATTTCAAAATTAAAATCATTGGTCTAGGAAAGGAGGCGAGCGTGTGCACGCTATTTTTCCAATACTGATTTATTGGTATTGATTATCTGCTCTTCGAGGCTTCCTCCTGCCACCCCACAGCAACAACTGCGAGTGCCTGGGGTGTCCCAGGGATGCAGGACCCCAGCTGTCCCATGGGGCACATCCAAGGGGAAGCACGGTGGCATTTCAGCCCGCAGGGCTCTCATGGGATTGTCCTGGGAGCAGGCAGCCCTGTCCATGGTCCCTGCACCAGACAGTGGGATGTTCCCAGGAGAACATCCCGTGGGTGGGTGCTGGTGGCAGTGGGAGCTGCCTCCTCCAGGGTGAGCCCATCCCAGCCTCAGGGGCTGCTCCCCGGTCACCAGCTCCTCAGTGGCCCTCTGGATGGGACCATTGGCAGGGTACAGAGTGAGACTTCAGCAAATGGGATCCATATGGATGAGGCAGTGCATCCACTCCTGCTGGATGCTCTTGCCTTCCCAGCAGCATTAATGTAATTTTCAATGAATTTTCATGAGACAGAAACCTTTCCCACTCCCTGTCACACTCAAGCAAAATTCCTTTGGGTCTGCAATGTCTGCATTAAACACCAGGTGACTGCCTGATTCTCAAGAGTATTTTATGATAAATAAATTCTCCTTTTGTCTTGGGAGCCATTATCCTCTCGCTGCCTAAGAAGGGTCTATTATTTGGTTTGTGCTGCTGACATCCTGCTTTTTAAGAACAATGTAGATTATTATCCCTAAGTGGAGGAATCACAGTGCTTTATGGAAACCCAGATCTCTTACTGAACTTGAGATTTGTTGTCCCAAATCTGTAGTTTCCAGATTTTCACTCCAGTATTTTGCTCTCCGTGTCTCCTGAAGCAGCTGTGCTCCTGAGCTTGAACACCTTCATTCACCAGCTCCTGGTTCCTCTTCTGAATGAATACTCACTTTTTGGGATTTCCCATTCTTTAAATTGTTCTTCCTTTGTTGTGCTCACTTTACAGACAATGGAACACTCCCAGGAGGTGTGTGATGTGTAGGGCTGGGGTGGGGT
>VWZT01007264.1:1407-32489 GCA_013397055.1 Pachycephala philippinensis
GTGTCACACTATTTTCTGATTCAGGAAATGCCTCCGTTCCTGCTGCTGGACAGGTGCAGAATCTCCTGGGGCTGGTGTGGTGGTGTTGGGCAGCAAAGTCCAGCCTCCATGGCTCTCAGAGCTTTATCTGATACCGAGTGCGAAAATCAGAAGCCAGCTCAAGCTGAGAGCCTTGAGGAAGGCAGAGTCTTTCCGTCACTAGAATTTTAGCAGCTAGCTCTCTTCCAGAAACTGCAGAAAAAATCATAGGAAATGAATGGGTGAGGAAGAGGCCAGTTGGTGCAGCAAGGCTTTCACTGCATGCTGTTATCTGTGCAGTGGGGGGAGACTTTGTGTGTCAACCTCATCCACTTCACGTCCCTTCTGCACTTGGCTCAAAGGTGTATTTGACAGAGCCCACTCAAAGTAGCAACCATAAACTCCCCGCAGCAGAAGGGAAGAGGCAAGAAGTCATCTAACCTTTTCTCCAAGATTTTTCTTGTGTTAGAAGTTCTTGGATAGACATTCTGATGTGTTTTAGGATGTGTTGAAAGAAAAATTAACCAAAGCCACACCTGGCTACACTGGCCAGTTTTGCTTACCAGGGTGGGAGTGGTGCAGGCTACGTGTCAGCTGCAGCCCCTGTCCCCATCCCAACAAATTCCTTGTTCTCCTGCGGAAGCAGGAGGAGGGAAGGAGCACCGCACTGCTCTGACCCCTTGGTACACCCTCATCCTCAGCAGTTAAAGGAGTTAGGGGTTACACAAGCCTTGTAATTCCTGGCACTGCATGAAAAACACTCTTACTTAACACCTACCTCACACCAGGGCCTGTGACAATCCAGGCTCAAGGTCTGCAGTTTGCACTGCTGCTGTCGCTGGTCTGAAAGGTTTGAAGCTAAACGCAGCCCCTGCCAACAACAGCTGAAGAACACAAATCCTACCTCAGCCCCAATTACTGCCTGCTAACAGGGCACAGTAACTCACAAAACTGCAGCTGTATTTTATTATAGCCTGAGTGGCTTAGAGCACATCCTAAGAAGGACACTTGTCCTTACACTTCACTTTTCTAATGTACCCGTGAGACTTTCTCATCCCCTCAGCGCCTTCAGCCTCGCTTGAGTTTGACATTAAGAGCACAAACAGCATTTTCAGCAGAGACCAGTTTTAAATCTTTTATTCAGAATTTTATTCAGAATTACTCTGGAACCTCTTTCCACACTTTACTTATAGGTCAAGTCCACGTGCAATGGTGATGAAGAAAGCACTGATCTGCTGCAGGCCATCAGGAAAAACTTCATGAAAAGCTTGGTTTTATTGGAAATAAATCATGCTAGAAACTGATCCTTAACAGGTACAAAATATTAAACACGTAACAAAAAGAAAAATATTTGATGCACTATTAAGACCAACATGTGAACTCAAGACTGCTGTGAAAAATCATACAAAAAAGGCAATAAGGAACAGTAATGCAGCATTAAGGGTGGGGGTACAGGGCACACAAGTTACAAAACATCCTGTTTCAATATTTCTCATCCATGTACTTGGTTCAAATACTGTAACAGTACTGGAAGGCAAAAAGCACCAGACATCCAACTAAAAAGATAAGAAAAAAGGAACACAAAAGTAGCAAAAAAAGGAAAATCTGGTCATTAGCGAAGGAATAATCTCAAATACAGTTACTTAACAGAAACACAACACTTGGAAAAGCTGTTATTTCAGCATACATAGACAATACCATTATTCCAGCTCTATGGAAATGACTTGATTTTCCTAGCCTGTAACCTCTTCCACATACAGTACTGCTGAGGTTATCCCCAGAGGTGTGTGCGGGCAGACACTGCGTACACACAAACAAAGCAGCACGGTAGCCAGAGGAGTAAAACAGGACAAGTTGTTCCCTTAGAAGTAGAAAAGCAACAATCAGGAGGCCAGGAAATGCAGGGCAAAGCATCATTAAGCCCTAAACACACAATTCAAAATCGGGTGGGGACACTGTGCAGCTATGGCTTCTATCTCCTAAAAAGCCAAGCCTCCCTCACAGTTCATGTGGAATACAGCAGCTACTGAAGAGACAGAAACCATAATCTAGAAATCCTAGAAAATACTCCTGCACTGGAGAAGGTAATTCCTAATTTGTCTCCTTAGAGCCACCACAGAAAGTAGCTGTACACTCAACTGTATACTGGGAGTTTTTGGTGGTGGCGAGGTGTCCCAATTGTAACATGGCAGCACAGAGACTGTGTGATGCAGGGTTTGCATAGATAGTCTGTCCCCTTCCTAGCTCAAAGAACATAAAGAGGAAGAGGTCACAGCTTAGGCTCTAGTTGCATTTGTGAAAAACATGGAACTAGAAAAAAAAACCCCAAACAACTCCGTTTATAGAGGATTCCTGTATGTCCCCCGGTAAGAGGGAGGTGGGGAACAAGACATATAACACATGTCATGGCTATTTCAAAGTTTCATTCTCTTAATGAAGTTTATTACAGGCCCCAGTGAAAGTCTTAAAAATTCACTAATTCTTACACTTCTGCACCTTCGTCCTAATTGCTGTCCTAGAGTGAGTAAGTGCTTTCCTTTATTAAGAAAAATTCATTTGTTTTTACATTATTGCTGTGTTTTACAACAAAATTAAAAATCACTTACGGAATCCACGCAGCAACAGAAAGTCAATATCCCCAGAACAAACCAGAAGCATGAACATGTGCTCTCAAAATGGCCTTTTCTACACCAGCTATTCAATGAGCGGGGCGGGGGGAGGGAAGAAGAGAACAAACAAACAAAAATCGCTTCTCTTCCTAGCATCAACAAATTCACCCCACTTTCCCAGGAGGCAAATCCTTTCAATAAATATCAGCGTGAGCACCGAGGTGCTGGAATTCCAGGGGGGAAAGGAGGAGCAGCAGCAGCTGTGTGCAATGCCTGCGGGGTCCCGTGCTGCCCCGAGGGTCAGTCCAGGGAGATGATGTCGGGCGCGCTGCCGCCGCTGCTGGTGATGACGCCGGCCTCGGCCCGGCCCGAGGAGCTAACGTGCGTGCTGCTCTCGTGGTGGCTGGTGGAGGTGATGATGCTGCCAGGCGTGGTGCTGCTTGTTAAGGTTGAGGTGAGACTATCCAAAAACATAGGAGGACAGTACTGCTTGAAACAAACAATGAAGAGTGAAGAGACTCACTGCACGAGGGAAATGTATGCTCTGAAGATACATCTTCCCCACACAAGCACCAGACACGTTCCCAGTGGGTCTCGGTGAGGCATGCACAGTGACAACCAGAGTTCTGCAAATCACTGACTGAGCCAAGCGGGGATGGCAGCCACAAGCCCTCCTCCCTTCCTCCCTCACCCCTGCTTTTTGTTCTCCAGAATGGTTTGGGTTGGGATGGACCTTCAAGACCACCTAGTTCCAAACTCCTGCCATGGGCNGGTTGCTCCAAGCCCTGTCCAGCCTGGCCTTGGGCACTGCCAGGGATCCAGGTGCAGCCACAGCTGCTCTGGGCACCCTGTGCCAGGGCCTCACCACTCTGGGTGTACTCAAGTTAGTGTTGAGCATGTGTTTGCTTTAGAAAGGCAAATTATCAGTAAAGAACGAGTTTCCAGGCCTGGATTTATCACAGAAAGGCTAAACTGCATCCGCCCTCATGCATCCTCATTACCAGCTCTTGCTGGGAAAACAGCACTTCCTAGTCTGTGGTTAGGTCTAAGCAAGTGAACTGCATAAATGTGATAGTTATTTGAGCAGTATGCCACAAAAAACAGACTTGAAAATTAACCCCACAACAGTTCAGAAACATACCTGTGAATCAACTGGGATTAGCGAAAGAAAATCCAGACCTAGGAAGAAAAGAAGGATAATAAATTAACATGTCTCTCTTTCATTCATACACAACAAATTTAAGGATTTTTTTTGTGGTTGTAGAACAGATTTTGCAATTCATACAGAGTTTCTAAATGGAATATACCACTGTGACACCACTGTCAACGACTACTTCAGGCAGCAGCAAAACGAGTTATCTAGTACAAGTGGCTCTTTTTAAGAATGAGGATGACATGATGTATTATTCACTGGATATTGCAGGGTGGTTCAATGTGGTTGCTTAGATGGAGGTTGCCATTTGGAGCTGTTGGTTCATAATGCAAGTTTCACTGCATATTGTACCTGACTTGGCCAAACTGGGACATGAAGAGTGTCATCACATTAAAAATGCTGGAATGAGTAAAGAGCCAACATGCACAAGTCCAAAAACAAGCAGCAGGTCTCTTCCTCCACCCACGGGCAGCCAATAAGGAAACATTTCTAATATCATCCCCGTTTTGTGTCTAGACAAATAAAAGGAACGAAGAAGAGGAAACTACAAGTAGTTCAATGTATATCCTCTAAGAGCAGTGACAACTAGTGTCTATCTTAAACACCATTAGCGTGTAAGCATTTAGGGCAAGATGTTTAGAATTATGAAACCAATGAAATTACCACATTTTTTGGTTTTTTTTCTAAATATTGGCCTTGTGTTTGCTATGTCAACAGAAAGAAATGGTATACTCCCTCCCTCTCCCCTCACTTCCAAATTTCTTCTGGCCCGTGACATCTCTCCTCCTCTTCTCTATTAGAGAAAAATTTTGAAGGAGATTTTAAAGGTCAGCTGCATTTACAGAACTGACAGCTTCTTTTGTCTGTGCAAGTTCTAGAACTTCAGTTGATAAGGACTGGACAACAGTCCTAGACTGCTGTTCTCTCAGCTTATTCTCCTATCCAATTTGGGAAGACAAATGATTTCTTAACAAGGGAGAAGTGGAGGGAGGGAGCAGTAAGGGAGCCAAAATGGACAGAGAAACAAGGGGAATGATATCCATCTCATTGCCAAACTGGTGCTGAAAGAAGAGGAAAAAACCCAGAGATGTTGCAGGGGAGGAATGGAGACAGGCAATGGAGCAGGGAAAGGGGAAGTACAGGAGGCCAAAGTGACACCTGTCACCACAAGTCACCACTTCCTGGGCTCTGGGTTTGTTACAGCCAGCCAAGAGAACCCCCAGAGTCCCTATATACAGTTTTCTTTTCAAGGAGCCAGGATAGAAAACAATCAGTATCCCCACCTTTTGTCTGATATTTAGCAGCAGTGTTGAAGAATACATCATAGGCATTTAGGGTATGTCTAGGTAAAGAAAGTCAATAGAGGTCAGCTCACAGATTGTAGCTCACCTTAACCTTTTTCATACAGTCTAGACAGAGCACCACTACAATCAGCTAGCAGAGTAACTACACTGAGGGCTGGGATGAGTCAGCACCCTCACACCTCTAGTAACTAAAACAAGCAGCTACTCTCACTCGCATCTACAACACAAAACCATCGGATGTTTACACAAAGTCTGGCTGAGCATGGCAAGAGCAGTTTCTGGCTGCCATGCCCACGTGCCAATCTGTACCCCAAAAGCAGTGTTTGTCACATCACTGTTGCAAAATGCAATCTGAAAATCGGCAGACAGCCTGTACTAGGCTTGTCTAGACATCACATCAGTGCAATACTGCATATAGACTTGCTCCATTAAAAAAGAAAAACAACCAAAGAGTTAATCAATTCTTCCAATTTTTACCCACCCCATAAATTAATACTGCTGTCAGAACACACATGAAAAACACTCAGCACCTTACCTGGCAAATCTGATGAAATACTGGGTATTGGTGGGTGATGGAATGGTACTGGGTAGTCTGTTAATGAAGGAGGAATAGCAGCAGCATCGACCGTTGTCACGCTGGGCACTCTGGCAGTAGATGGCTGATACATGAGAACCCTGTTTCAAACAGCATAGGAAATTACAAACAACCTGGCCGTTAGTTGCAGAAGGGAAACCATGCACTGCTGTGCACTCTCATTTACAAGTCACCGTGTGACAACACAACTATAGCGTGGCTACTCACTACCAGTACTCCACTCTAATTTCCTTTTTCATAACAGTCTTCATAATAACATGACCGTATCTTGGCTCTCAACAGCAGCTGTGACATAAGAGCAAGTTGGCATTAAAACAAAGTACAGTGCTGGAGTCATTGGCAACAGTCAAAGACAGAAATGGGTGTCTGTGAGCACCCACAGAGGGATGTGCAGGTAACCAGAGCCAGAAGGAGAGAGTTCCATTCCATTTCTCCACAGAACTGCTGCTCGGTGCCCACCTGTTACACCAAGGGCATGACTGACCATTATCCTGCCCCACAGGATGACACAGATTACACATGTGGGAATTAAACAGAAGCCTGTCTTTACTCACAGCCTCCAGTTCAGCTCTCTAGGAGCATGCTACAACCCTTCTGCTTCACCCCTCATGCTGCCTGACCTCCTGGCAGCATAGTTACAGACACCACCACAGGTGCTCAGGCACCAGCCATGTACATTAAACAGTTCATGAACTCCAAATCAGGTGGAAACACAGAGAATTCTGCTCCTAGATGCTCCCCATCACTGCCTCCAGCCATCAGTGTTATACACTCATCTTCCTTTCCAGACTCCGACCTGTTAAACTACTTCTGATGTCAGAAGCTTGAATTTCAGACCCTCCCTTCTCAGGCGCCTCTCACACTTCAGCCTACATTGTTGCTGCCTCTAAGAAAACACCCCAGTTTTCCCAAAACTAGCATTCAGACAACGCTGTTTAAAGGAGGTAAGCTATACCCCAAAAGCCGGGCTTTGATTCGGATTTGAAGAATGAAAATATGCTGTGTCCATACCCAAAAAGCAAGGAAAATACATGGGTCACAGAGGGACAAGAAAAGTCAGTCCTCCTACAATTACAGTTGCAGGTAGCCATCTCAAACACAGGAGCATGGAAGGAAGTCTTGGTGCCTTCTGAAACTTCATTAAGAGATGTATCTGTAGCTACATTTTCTTGTAAAAGTAAGGAAGAGTCTCTTGCAGAAGGACTCCTCCACAATCCTCACAAAAAAGCAACAGCATTTCAGTATCACTGCTGAAAGTGGTTGAAGATGACCAACTATTTGCTCACCAAGGACCACACACATTCCTGTGAACTAGAGACTCAGCACACCTACTCATTACTTATGAAACAGAAGGGGAACCTTCAAAACAGAAGGGGATTGGGTTTAATATTATTATTTTAGTACAAGACATAAGCCACTACACAGAGAGACACAGACGCACACCTCATGCAGGCAGCAACACTAACTGATGAACCATTGCTAAAAGCTGAGCTTGGAGCAGTGAGTGCTGGCGAGCCTCACCAGTGGCCCTCACTCGCTGCAGGTCTGGGGTGCCCCATGGGCCAAGAGCAGGAACATTATGGAAGCCACAAGCAGCACCTGAGTCGAGGTGCACAGATCAGGACAGACAGAAGGTGGCACAGCAGGAGAGAAGCTGGTCAAGCCTGGTGCTGAAGTCAGGCCAGACTACAAAGATGGAGCAGTTGCCAGAGGACTTGAGAAGTCGTTGGTTGTGCTAATCAAGGTGCAGGACTGACTGATGACCACAGCCAACAACAGCATCCAAGACATTCCAGAATTTAACAGAGAGATGGAGAAAAAGCTCATCTTGACTCAAAACAGCAAAGTGGCTCCCTTCCAAGGCTGACAGGATGGATGAAACACACAACACAGCCTCGTCCCCTGGGCACTGGAGTAAGTTAGATAGAGGGTATAGCCGACAGAAAGAGAAAAGCCTTTAAGATGACACTAACTCAGCAAGAATGCATAAAGTTCCTCCACTTGGCATAATCTACTTTCTCAGGAGAACACTGCCCATTAGCTTAGTCAGCTTCCTTTTCTATGCAGAAATGTCCCTGCAAACACAGCAACAGTCAGCGCAAGTCTTTCGTGAGGTGTAAAACTATTTAATAGTGTTTTGCCTGTACAAAGTTACTGTATCAATACAACCTTCTACAGGAGCGGCCTAGACATTCTCCTCTGCAAGTGTAGAGCTGGATTCCAAGTCTATTTCTCTACAGATCAGTTTAGCTGAGACATTACAGAATAACAACTAACTTTAAAATTGACAAACCCTTTGGTTGGGCTTCCGTGTATTTCAGACATAAATATGCACTTCCGTTTGGCTGGGGGATCTTCTTCTTCATCAGAAGAGCTTTCTATTGTCAAGTCGATAACATCAACCTTCTTCTTGTTTACCTCACTGGCCACTGTCACGGAACATGGTTTGCTAACAACACTGGAACCTGAGGAAGAAAATAAAAATCATTGTTCTCCAAAAGCTGGTGACGTCAGCAGTTTCTATTTGCAAGAGCACCAGGAACTCAGATCCTGTATAATAGATCACCTTCCTGGCCATTACAAAGAATGTTATGCCCCAGTACCTGCTTTATGACTCTTCTGTGTCACACTGAGACTATTCAAGAACAAACTTTTGTTTTCACTTATCATTTTAAGGATGTAAAACAAAAGCAACCTCTCATTTTCTTAACTGCTATTATACAGAGCAAAGACAAAGACCAAAAATGCACTCTTAGAGGCACAATCCTTTCTTTTCTAGTTTAAATTACAAAAAGGTTAGAAGTAGTAAGCCCTCCACAAAACAAACACCAACATCCACATGCATTATCCAAGCTACAACTAAACCTCCAAGGCCTTGTGCTGGTTTGCAACCAGTACCCAGATGTACATACTTTCCATTTTGGTGCATTGTGAACTTGACACTTTCACAGCTTCCTTCTTTGGCCTCATGGGGCACCAGGAGCCATCTTCCTGGAATTTGATCTCATCCACATCAGAACATTCATTAAGGATTTCCATAAAGAGGCTGAAAAAATAAAAGTTTCGCTTTTGATTCTAAGTGACATTTTTATTCCAAGTAAAAAGGAGACACAGAGAAAAAGCTAATTGTGATCACCTTCTACCCACTGTGTCTACTCTCTCCCTAGCTCCTCTTACCTGAAAGCCTATAATTACAACCATTGCAGGTATCAGAAAGTAAGAGTTATCCCTACCTATCCATAGTTCACTCCAACACTACTGCAACGCACAGATTTCCATACTGAAGCAGAAATCATCATCCCTTGAACTAAGTTAGACCATTGTTATAGTTAAAAGTTACATTTTGAACTTAACACCTTTCAGGGATAGAGACATGTAAAAGGAAGATCTACCCTTAGATGTCACATTTATATTTCTCCAGAGGAAATATACTGAGACTCAAGAGTTTGATGGTGCAGTTAGGAGAAAAATTTACACAGTTCATTACATGGGAAGAGAAACTGAAGTATTTTGACAAAAAACAGGATGAAATGGCTAAACCTCAAGTCACATAAGTAGCTACTGAGTACATAATGAAAAATTTTAAGTAACTGTGTGATCTACAAAGCCAGTCTCTTACCCATCTAGTATTAGGCTCTCGTAAGCTGCCTTTTTGTCACAGACTGGGCAGATCCAGGTAGGCTTCTTTTCATTCATTTGAAGATAAAGAGCAGCATCAAAACATTGCAGGTGTGTGCAAGTCACAGCCCGGCATGGGATTGTCAGTCTCATTTTCCCCAGCTGCAGGAGATGCATTTAAAGGGTGTCAGAACAGAAGACAGAGAAACAGGCCTGAATGGTTAACAGTGAATCCAAAGGCATATGGTGAAACAACTCTTCCTGCTCATTACAGAGGTGCCCAGAGCTAAGGGTGCTGAAAGCAAATCCACCCCATCACAGCATCCATGGTGCTCTAAAAGGAAAAAATAGGCCCTGCTTCAAGGCTTCACCATGCTGAGAACAGTCAGGAACACTTCTAATGGACTTGAAACAATGTTATTTACAGGATTTCATATTTATTAAATAATCTACTGAAGCATCCACTTCTATAATTTCCTTTTAACCCAGTATTTCAGGTGTTTTCCTGAGCTCCAGGTACTTGTTACACTCAGAATGACCAATTTCTACCTGGGAAGAGAATCCTCAAGGCAGCATTACCTTGTTAGAAGGTGATTAACATTTTTAGTTTGCTACAGTAGCTGCAGGATAAGCAAAGCCACCAAGATGAGGAGATAAGAGGTTTTAATTATCACTGTATCCTTTAATTATTCTGTCAGCCTGCCTGATTACCCTCAGCACCTCAAATCTCAAAATAGGAGATTAATCCTTCTACAGGCCTCACTGTGCACAAGCAGCAACTTGACTCAGTGCATCACAGCTGAGATGTTCATAGACCTAAAGCACAGCTGGGTGACTGCTGCTATGATCAGGTGCTTGTAGATGCACCCTTCTCCCCACTATTTTATCTTCACTTGTTAATACAAAAAATAAAACCAGTGAGGTTTCTAAAGCAAGGCATTTGAAAAGCCTCCCAATTCTGCACAACAGATGAAAATATGAATCTGTATCTGGGAATTTCCAGACATACTTACAGGACACATCAGAGAGACCCGCAGACTGGTTGTGGCAATCTCACTATCAGGATCTGCAGTTAGTTTTTCTTTAACTATTAAAATAAATAAAGAAGTTATACACAGAGATCATTATTTCAAATGCTAACCTTGATTCAGCAGTACATGCACTTTTCTTTCAGCTATCTAAAAGCATCAAGCATCTAGGAAACTAGTTCAGGAACAACAGTTTCATTACTTATAAGCAACTGGCAAATGGCATCACAACATTATCTGATGCTGTTTGACTGCAGATACAGTAACAGCCACACAGAGCAAACTCAACCCAACATGTGAAGAGATAAATAGAACAATTAGGACTGAGTGAGGTGAAAGTCAAGAGAACTCAGGACATCTAGCTGCACCTCACAGCCCAGCACAGTAAGAGGTGCTCGTGGCATTCCCATAAGCACACTTCAGATGGGATCTCTGGGTATGCTCCCTAAAAACCCTCACTGAAAGAGTGTGATGCCTCAACAGCAGCCAAGGGAACCTGTGAAACCCTGGGCATGGACTCCCTTCTCAAAACACAGCAAATCTCTTCTGTATTACTAATTCTAGTTTTAAAGAGCCACTAACCACCCCCTAAAAGTACAGACAGACAAGTTAATTACTTACTTAGTGCTCTGGAATGATCAGGGTTTCTGATACCTTTCATTTTCAACCTCTGCAACAGCATAGCTGAGGTGAGCTGGCGAACCAGATACACAGACATGGAGTAATTCTACAAAAAGAAGGATTAAAGATTAAATGTTGATTTCATACACTACTCCTAGTATGACAATAGCTCACTATTTACACTAGTTGTAGCATATAGTAAAATCAAAAATGTGACTTTTTGCTTAATCATTATTAAGAGCATTGACAGACAACTTCAATTCCGTGGAGGTCCAACATTCTGCCAGAATTCTCTGGCCAATCAGGTCTAATTATCCTACTCCAGTTATGACCAAACCAAAAAATAATTCCACAACTAAGAGACAATCTGGGCTCTTCTCCTGGAAAGATCATTTATACGTGACACATTTCATACATGTAGTCTTTTAAGAACTTCTCACATTTTGTCTCCTTAATCTTCGCCTTTTATCCAGTGTCAGTGGGGAGCTCAAAGGATCACATGACAAAAGATGAATGGTCTTTATGGCACAAACAACACCTTCAGAAGGTACGGAGCTGCCCCAGTTTCTTTGTACCTTTTCTTTAGCTTGTTCTGTACTTCTAAGCCCAGCCTTGTTACATCATGTCCATTCCACTGAGCCTGGCCCCGTTCCCCAGCATTTTCTACTGCTCCCTAACTCATACCACTTGTCAGCTTCTTTTGTTCAGTGTTCACTCCCTCTTCTAGGTCACTAATGAAAAGTCTGCAAGCCCCAGTGCTGCAGGATAATAATGGTTTCATCCATGTAACAAGAACAACCTGTGACCTCTTATTTCCACTGCCTGCCAGCCACCTTCTTATGGCTCCTACACTGCCTGGATACTGCACAGGAGCTTCAAACAACTCCTACAAGCCTTGCTCCTCCTTTACCACCTAGAGGAAAATTGGCTCTTACCTAGAGCAGCGGGTAAACTCCTCTAATTGCACAAGAAACCACTAAGAAACCCAGATTTTTGGTTTTTCCTTAAAGAATGGCCACCTGTTGCCTACAGAGAGGATTCTATAGGCTCAAGTCTGCCCAGCTCTGAGGGGTTCATGCCTCCTTGGCTCAGCAGCCCTCCTGTTTCAGCCCAGTCCATGCCAACAAGCCCTTACGTGACACCCCATGCTGTTCCCCAGGGTCTCACTTTGAGGATGAAAAGCAGCAAATTCTGGCACCAGCATTAAACCACAGAACTTGCTTCATCCTCTCAAGGCAAGGGGAGGATGTCCAAGAATTCCGAATCATCAGCTTCCATCGGAGTGTGTTTTGGCAATAGAGGGAGGAAAGCTAGCAGGCATCAGCACGAGAGGCCAAGACCACCCACAGGACTGTAGCCATTTTAAGATTCTGTGCTTTGACTGGGAAGCAATGGCTCAGATCCTTCTCTCCATCCCTGTTCTAGAAAATCATCCTTTGATGTCAGCACTGTCCTTCCATCTATTTTTTGAACATTAGTTTTCAATCCAATTTCTTTTTCAAATTTTAATATAAAAGCTTATATCAGAGCCTCTTTGAAACATGTGGTATCTTTAGTCCAGAGCATTTGATTTTGAAGAAAAACTTGAGAAAACTGCCCTGACAACTGAATCCAGAATTTACACACCCACTTACACATAAAGCAGTAAATAGTTCTTGACTTGCCAATAGCTGAAAAGGTGCTGCAACAGTTATTTAAACCTAGGATGAAGTCAGAAATTCCTTGCACTCTCCTCTTCTTTCCTTAATAAATCTACAGGGAGATTTACTATTCACACCACAAAAAGAGTTTGTTATTTTTGACATGCATTTCAGGAAAACCCTAAGAGCAGACTTTCTAATGTGAATCCTATAAGAAAATCTTTCCATCTGTATGTGAATCTCACACGTGTTACTGGAAACTACCACAGTTATAGAGCAAGCTTTGTTTCCTGGCACTGATAATAAGTTCAGCCACCTAACACAAAACACTTGCCAGACACATCAGGCAGTAGGGGAGCAGGAATGCTCAAACGGGTTATTTAGACAACTTCCCACATCCTACAAAACATGCAGGTTTACCTTTCCAATTTCAGAAGCCCAAGAAATGGAAATCTGGTTTGGCACTGCTGATGACAGCCTAACTAGAGATGTGATATTCAAGGGACGCCCAGGTCGCTTCTGTTCAATTCCATTTTTTGGTGGTGGAGCATATCCCTGTGGAAAAAAAGGACAATTGATGTGTTACCCAGTCTCCCCACTGTACTCTGAAACTGCTGACACAGACTTATTAAACAGATCTGTGAGAAGCAGGCAAACTTAAAGGCTCTCTAGGCTGGAGAGCAAAGCCAGCACTTTTTCTGAGAAATATCAGACTTTCACAGTACAACACCGTAAGTCAAACACAGTTATAAGGCATTTGTTGTTTTAAAGGGGTTTTACAGAAGTGCTGAAAAGGTGAAAGAGAACAGTTTGGGTCCTGGTAAGTTCACTGAAAGAATAAAAGGTCATGTGGATGTTTTGGCCTTTTCCCCCCCACTGCCCTACTGGAACAGAGTGAAACATCACAAGGTCATAGCCTTAGTGACAAACAGAGTAAGTAATGAAGACTTAACTCAGTGTTTCACACACAGAAAACACTTCCCTGATTAAGAAACAATTATGCCTTGTTCCAAGAGCTCCACATCTCCTCAGTGACTGCTTTGCCTCGTATCAACTACACCTGGCCCCATCAGCAACAGGCGTCACGTGTCCTCTGCCAAGGCCCCTGAAGAAGGACTGTACACAGAGTACCAGCTGTATTTAGGAGATCACAGAATCACAGTTGTTTGGGTTGGAAGTGACCTTGAAGATCATCCAGTTCCAATGCCCTCGTCATGCAATAAGCCTGCAGATTACTCCTCTCACCCTGCATCTGTCATGATGAAAACAAGCCAGTCTGCCACAGCTACCCTGAGAATCCCTACTCTGAGCTCACAGCCAGCCTGCAGTCACTCGTCTCAAACTCAACCTGCACCTGAAGGATGCCAACAAGATGCAGGCTCTGCATCTTACACAGACCTTACTGCTGCATTTCATTTAGTTCAAGACAGTGTTGTTTTAGATAAACTCATCCAGAAAGGATATGCTGGGAAAAAATTATGTATTTCTTTAATCAGAGAAACACACACATTCACAGCCTAGTGCTTGGGAAAGGAGTTACTCTGAAAGATGCTAAGTCTGGAAATAAAAACAATAATAATTTTAAAAGAATTAAATATAAACAGCCTCTTCCACTCCCTAGCCCAGTATGCCATGAGTGCTTTATCCCAGAACACAGAGGCAGCAGACATATGGGAACTGCTGACAATTTCACATTTAAAAGACAGGATGATTTCAAAAGAAGAGAGTGAATGCAAGTTCTCTTACACGTCCAAATTTTTTTTCTTTTAGAGACAGATTCTGCAGTGCACATGCCTCGTTTCAGTGAAGCTTTTAGTGTTTTCTTCCACAGAGCTTGTTCTTCAGAACAGATTTGCTCTCATACTCCTACAACAATTTGGAACCTTCCCTTCCTATCCCTCTAGGAGCATTCTGCTTGCCTCCCAGCCAGCATGGCCTGGCAATGTTTAGTCAGGCTGCCAAGACCTTCTTTCTAGTGGCAACAAACCGCCGACATTATTTGGGCCTTGAAGTCTTCTTCCCAGACCCACATTATTCAAGGCAGGTATCATTTGCTATAGGAAGAGAATTCATCTAGAGAAAGCATAATTGCCCTTTTATCTGGCTTTTCCCAGTGATGCAGATGCAGGAATACAAGGAAACACGGTGTTAACATGAGCACAACCTGGAGCAGTACTGGCACATGGGCAGCATTTCTCTGAAGCTTCTGGTAAGGATTGCACGCAAGGAGATGACCAAGAATAATTTAAAAACATCTGCACAGGCATGGACTGCCCTACCAGGCAAAGACAGAAGTTCACTTATGAACTGTGCAAGAGGGCAATAGAAGCTGGCATCACTGGTTAGTTACATAACACTACTGCGATGGACAATAGCCGTCTTTGAGGCAATGAAGTTATCTTCTGTTGCTTCCTGTAACAGAAAGGAAGTGCCAGATGATGCAGAGAGACACCAAATCAACAGAAAAAGTCTGCAGAAGCCGTCAGACTGAGATGCTATTTGTCATTCAGCTCATAGTGAATGAGGAGGGAAAGTTGCCAAGACAATAGTGATTTATTCACTTTCTCACCTCAAGGTCAGCTGAACAGATTAAAGAATCACCTTACTATGTGCAGGAAGAACCTAGAGGATTAAGGTCTAAAGCACAGTAATAATCCAAGATTAGTAGTAGTTTCTGCTACGACTGTGACATGTTACACACAAAATGGAGAGAACAGCAGGGCGTAAGACTGAGAATCAGCTGACACTGATGTCCATAAGATAACATCAGACCAAATTCTTTTTGGTTGGTTGCTGAAAGACAATCTGCAGAAGAGAAAACCCACAAAGTTATCACGTAGAATGTAACTGGCATTCACAGAAAATACTGACAAGAAAACACAAGAAAGAAACCCTCTTATAACCTGAAGACTGAAGTAGGAGGAAGAGAACCTAAGGAGTCTCATTTAAGCTAAGGCAAAAATAAAAAGCAGTCACAGTTGCACATGGGAGGAGGGAGGGTACTGAGCAATACATGTGATACACCAAGGTATTCTGAAAAAGAGGTTTCACATCTCACTCCACACAGCATCTTTCCAAGCCCACTACTGAAAAAACCCTCTGTACTATGACTTCTTCCATCCTTATAGCCCCAAGAACCATTTCTGAATGGGTTGACTTTCTCTCTGTTCTATTGAAATAAAAAAGAGAAACCCATTTGTGAGGTATTTTTGAGAATGAGAGAGCTTTTCCCTTTCTGTCTTTTCCCAAGCCTCGAGATGACCCTGTGACTATGTACTAATTTTTGCAATATCAGACACTCCTGAAGTGTGACTGCCAACAGTGTTCTGTCCCACTATCAGCATGTGCTAGGAACTCTAAAACTTGTCTTTTCTTCATCCCCACAACAAATTGTGCTCTAACCAGACAGATGCAGAGCAGGGTGCAAGTGGCACACAAGAGGCTGATGCCGTTCCCTCAGAACAAGAAGGAACTCAAGCCTATCACAAATATAGGCAGCCCACACAGCGAGGGCTACCACCCTGAAATAAACTCAGTCTGAAGACCTGTGAGGAGGATTCTCCATGCAGACACTGGGTTGTTTTTGACATATTTAGTGACAAGGTCTGCTATAGGGGGCTTAATCACATTTAGTCCATGCAGTGGCTGTAATATGATCAACAGCAGTAATGGTTATCTCACACAGCAAATGTACAAACTGCATGCCTAACATTGGAGAAATCTGAGTGATAACAGCTTGACTGTTTTTTGCAAGCTAACATTACAGAAAAACACACTTCACAAGTCACCAAGAAGCCACAAATGCATACATACATACTTACCGGCAATGGAAACAGCTTCCCATTCACTTTAATGCACAAACTATTAGGATAATTATCCTCTTGAGGGCAGCTTGTCTCTGCTAGGCATAACCTGTATCCACAGAAAGAGAAAGCATCATTTTCAAGTGTCCCCACAAACACCCATTAGCCAATTAAGTTTTCAGAGAACACTATACAAAACATACCTTAGCTGAACTTGGACTGTGTAATCTCTCCTGCCTCCAGGCAAGAAGTCCCTGTGACAAAGAGAAAGAAAAAGAGAAGTACCCACTTAGCAGGACTCACATTGCAGCCATACACAGAAACAATTGACACACCTGCCCCAGCATCACTAAACTTTGCTCTTATTTTTCTTTTATTGAGCTATGAACACCTCACAAGTGACATTTCTGTTTTAACTACTGCCAAGTTACACAGGACTTCAGGATCAGCATCCTCCATCAAAAGTTCATAGCAACAATAAAGTAGGATGATGCCAGGGATGAAAAAACACCTATGAATTCTCACAGTTTACAATATCAACCCTGGGAAAAAACAGAATAGCAGGCTTCCATTCCTGCAGCCAGGAAAAACGCAGGGAAGCTTCCCACCACTCTGTGACAATTATTTGGAACCCAGTAACCGTTAACTCTATAACAGGGTAGGATTTACACAAAATGCACACAAATTCTGTGCACAGTTGGTCCTGAAGAAATCAGAACAGATATAAACTCAAGAGTAACTTCAGTGAGGATTATCACTCTGCATCTGCAGAGTAAGTGATGCATATAATGAACGAAAAGCTCCTGAAATTCTGTTGAAGTTTACCTACACTATACCACACACTTACTTCTTACCTGGAAATACAGATTTCTCTGACCTGCTGAGGTGTTAAAGCAAAGATAAAAAACTTCTCTTGGAACCTCTGAATACTGCTCTGTACTAGAAAAAGAAAGACACAAAAGAGGTTGAACCATGGTGATTAAAGCCATTGATTAAAACAGGATCTGCAGTTGAGCTTTTCCTGGAACGAGGCATAAGTCACCGAATATACTCGAATGGTGGTTGAACTGCGTGTAACTGTTAACAAAAAAAGCAATGGAACAAATCTTTCATTAAACTACATTCAGATGGTTTAGTATCACATTACACTTCAGTACTAAAGCAGCTTGGCAAACTGTGTTATAAACCTTTCTCCCAAAGGAGGAAGGTTCAAACAAACACACAACAAAACATTACATTGGATACCTGACAAAAGGCATACCACAGAGATGCTGGCAACTGCTGTAAGGTACTACAGGAAGAACATGTGCACCAGAAGTGCAAGTTATTAATGGACAGCTGGAAAATTCAGAAACAGCTACAGGTACCTAAAACTTTGGGGAGGAAGGGAGGGAGCACAACTCTTCACGCCAGAGAAGCCAGATAGACATCATGTCTGGAATTACCCTTCAGTGGCATCTGACAAAAAAATAAATAAATATAATGTTCACATCAGAATCCAGCTTATCTGTCATTGATGGGAATTGGCAATATTTTATTATTTAAGGTCCATAGCAGGCACATGCCACTTTCCTACTTTCTTTAAACTTGATAAGTTAAAAATCTTGACCTGAAATAAAGGTAAATTAGACATGTCGAATTTAAAATAAGCAGCAGGGAGTACAAATGCAAAAACAGCACAACTAAACCAGGCAAATTTTGAAGAGTTGGACTGCCTTGTGCACTGTGACATTCAGGGGAGATTTTTTCTACGCCCAGAAGAAAATACACAAAAAGGAGGCAAACACGAAATGGAACCTAGATGGAGCAAACACACACCAAGTTCCACAAACAATTCCAAATAGCTACAGTGTGCACGTATGTACACGCACACCCCAGAGCGCATGTGGTATTTTAGAGTAATACTTGAGCACATGTCAAAAAGACAGTGGAAGTATTTTGTTATTTAATTCAGTGTGGGTTAAAACCAAACCCCACACTTACATTTGTGCTCTCATATTAGTGCAAAGGAATACCACACTCATCCCTTCTAAAGCATGAAACAGTGATGTGGACTACCCTCCTAGCTCTCTGACTTACCTGTTATTTTAATACTTAACTCATGCACAAAGAGTGTGAGTGTCACTATGCACAAAGAGAAGTGACAACAGGCACTGTAATTAATGTTTGTTAGTAAAGTTTTCTGCTTTAGGTACTGGAGGATGGCAGATGATCAGTACATGCCTCACTGAGGTACAAGTCACAGCCTAAAAGACTTTACAATCAGTTAAGAAACTAAAATGTTTAAGAGGATGCAAACTATAAACATATTACTGAATAGCTGGGAACATTTTTTGCCATGTAAGGTACACCAGACTGAATTTCAAGACAGAAGATGCAGTTCCAAATAATTAAAAATGTTCAATACAGAGGCTCTTGAGGAAGATAAACCCAGTTTCAGGTTATTTGAGAGACAAATGTCCACTTCATATTTTAACATACAGTACTACAACAACTTGCAGGCTGAGAAACTTCACTACTCTGAGCACAACACTGAACACCACAGCACAAAGTATCTATTTCAGTGCCAGATCTCAGAGCCTGCAGAATTGCTGGGAGTGAGATAAGGGGAAAGTAACAAACCAATGAACTTGTTCTGTTTACCCTGTTGCAACCTGGAAATTACTGACCCTGAAAACCTTTTTCTATTACTCCTGACAAAACCGGTCCATGTTTATACTAGTCAGAAACTTCAGGTCCAAATCTTCCAGCCAAAAAGTGGAGGTGCAGACTAGGTATTAGGAAACATTTTGTTACCAAGAGGGTGGTCAAACACCAGAACAGGGTTCCTGGAAAAGCAGTCAATACCATAAGCTGTCAGTGTTTAAGAGGGATTTGGACAATGCTGTTAACTATTGCTCTCTAACTTTTGGTCAGGTAGTTGGATGATCACTGTAGGTACCTTCAAAATTAATTACCCTGTTCTATTATTCAATATTCAAAAGACAAAGGTCTTTAATCATATTACCTTTTTAATAGAGAACACTATTTTCTGAAGTGTGGCTTTGTACTTTTGGGGAAAATAGTAAAGAAAGGGAAAAGGTAAAGATGTAAAAGGAAAGGAGTTTCCACCTGTCCCAGCTGCAAAAAGCCATTTAAGTTGACTTTGTACTGTCATTAGAAACACTTATTTCATGAATTAAGCACCCTACAGAGGTATTAAACACTTACCTAGACTTGTAGGTTTTATGAGCACATCAAGCACATCATAAAATGGTAAGCTTTTCAGTTGAACATCAGGATGAACAGGTGGAATTGGAGGGGATGGCTGCTGCATCTCAAAGTGGGGCTTAGTGTCTTGGAGGAGCACGGAACTGACAGGCGAGGACGGAGACTGAGGCGTGACTGAAGTCGAAGGGAGTGGGTGAATGCCTGCGACAGCCAGGTCAGGCTCGACTGGAGAGGAACTACTGTCCAAGTTGAAAACCGCAGGTTTTATAGACGATAAATCCGAAAGTCCTTCAATCGTCCTTGGGTACCGACGCCTATAGAGTTCTCGGATTTTGATCTGAACTGCTGGGCTGCAGCCGCTCTTCAGTAAGTGCAGTGCCCTCATCAGGAGGTCATGTTTGCGCCCACTNATCTGACAACTTGTTACTTGGTTATGGGTACTGCCCACACCTCTACAGAACACAAGAGTACAGTTAGTTTAAAATGAAGAAACAAAGCGTCCAGGATGCAGGTTGAGTTTGCCTGTGTTAATGAAAGATTTGTTTCCATACTCAAACAATAGTAACAACAAAATCTTAAATTCACAGCACAAGCACAAGCCGTACCACAAAGAATCTGTCTCACTTTGTGGAACAAAATACCAAACGAAGCAAAAAAAAAAAAACCAAAAAACAAAAAAACAAAAAACCTCAAGTGAATCAGTATTATCATCTGTCTTTCAACACAGTTTAAGCACTTCCTAATTTTATTTCTTAATTTCTGAATAGTTTATTGTGAAATTCCCTTTATTTTCGACACTGTGTTAAAGGCATGCATAAACCGAGACAGGCATATCAGGTTCAATTGCTGAAAGATGCACAAGGCAGACAGTTCTTAAAAAGCTAGTTTATTGTATACTGTGGTACACAAACAACATAATTGATTCTTCAAATGTCACAATGAACTCCCTCTCCTTTTCAGCTCCCATTCTGGTATCAAGTGTCACAAAGATAGCATCAAAACAAGTAATACCATTTACTTGGTTATCAAGATTAGTTTTGGAAGACTGAGGATTGAACCGCAAAGTTAAAAAATTAGAACCCTTCTGTTTACGAAAACATAAATAAAAAAATTAAAAAGCCCACTATGCAAAAGTCTTCTGCACACTACTAACAATTAACTTTGCACAGGTGCATCATCTCACACTTTTGTGAGCATTTATACCTCCATTTCAGAGGTATAAAGCTGTCCAGAATACTTCTCACCAATTTCCTTCCTATTTCTGCAGGACTCTTCCACAATAGCAAGGAGTTCAAGTTTTTAAAGGTGAAAGAACACTTGCCTTCAATCTGTGCTGCTGCATCATGACAACTCCAGAATCGAGGACTGCAGATGAAGGTGCTAACAGGAGGTATGAAATACCAGACATCTGGGATCATAACACATATTTTTAAAAACGGTTCAGAAGTGCATTTGGACTTCTAATAAAGCTCTGGGCATTGATTTCAGCAGGGATACAACTCAAAACACAATGTTTTGACTTTACCTTCAAAGACTTTACTATACAGAGTTAACACTCATGTTCTAACACAGATCTGATCTCAGCTGAAATTTTAACAACTTTTGCCCAAACATTGAGTCAGTCACCCAAAAAGGCAAAACCTCCCCTGTGCCCCTGGCTTGTTCCCTATTCTCTCTTTAATATTGTGAAAATTCTTTTGGCAGTAAGACCAGTGAATTGTGACAGATGAAAACTGAACTTAAAATCACAGAATCATTTAAGTGGGAAAAAACCCCCAAGATAATCAAGTCCATTCCTCCAGCACTGCCAAGGCCACCCATGTCCTCAAGTGTCACATCCACATGGTTTTTAAATCCCTCCAGGGATGGGGACTCCAACACTGCCCTGGGTAACTTTTGCCAGGACTGGACAACCCCCTTGGTGGAACTTTTCCCAATATCAAATCTAGACCTCCCCTGGAACAACTTGAGGCTGTTTCATCTTGTCCTGTCCCTTGATACCTGAGAGCAGAGCCCAACCCCCACCTGTCTCCCTCAGCCGCTCCTGGGGCTCCAGCCCCTTCCCAGCTCCGTTCCCTGCCCTGGACACGCTCCAGCCCCTCAGTGTCTCTCCTGTCCTGAGGGGCCCAGAGCTGTCCCCAGCACTGGAGGTGCCCCAGCAGTGCCAGCACAGGGGATGGGCCCTGCCCTGGGGCTGTGGCCACACCATGGCTGGGACACCATGGGCACCTTGTCCACCTGGGCACATGCTGACCCAAGTCCGGGTATATGCTGTCCCAAGTCCAAGTCAATGGCTCTTTCTTGTGCCATTAAAATACAGCAGCACTAAGTAGCCAGGACCTGCCTTTTCAAGAGCCACATTATTTACGCACATCAAAACGACCATCTAAAACACACTGTGGCAGAAACCTCATCGGGCACACCCTTTCCTCATCACTGATGAGACAAGGTTATCATATTTCAGACCCTGATTTTCAACATTTCCATTTGGATCCAGTGACACTTTTATCAAGAAGCTGTTCTGATCAGAGCTAACACAGCAGCCTTCACACAGGTATTCCCCCAACATTCTGTCTATAAATGCATCACGGACACAGCAGCCAGCAAAAACAGTCACATGATGCACTGAGTGGCTCACCCAAACTTCTGAAGAGATCAACAGCAGACCTCACCTTAATTTCATCCCAGCAGCTCCTCTCAACAATGAAACAATACAAGATGGAGAACGTTAGTTTCCACCTCGCAGTCCCCTTCTACACTTCCTTCTACTCTCGGTCAAATAGAGTGAGGAAAATAACGTGTTTCAACATTCATAAGAAATGGCTTGAAATACTGAAAGTAACAGCTTTATAGTTATGACATAAAAGAGAAACTGTGTTATAAGATAATAACGGTATTCATGATTTTACAGAAAACTTCACGTTGCATGCTTCTGCAGATAGCTGCATAAGCTTGATAGCAACGCCAGCTCCTTTATTTCAGATGCATGATGCTGGATTCCATAATCACAACGCAAAGGAGTAAAATAATCCTTTACACTGAGATTAAGGAAACAGCATGTATTGCAAAATACCGTCTATTACCCTGCCTGCTGCCTTCTGTGCATTCCTGCAAGTTAATCAAGGTGAAATGTGCAGTCAGTCACGCCTTGACACAGCTAACATTTCATACAAAAATTCCACAAACTAGCACTTTGTTACAAGATGGATTTCATTTTACTAGAAGACACAGCCTGGCTTCAATACCATAGTCATCAAAATTTTAAATTAACACCCACATTAAAAATGCTTGAGAGTATAAAAAAGATACATAGTTTTGTCCATCAATGCAAAAAATCTTACATAGGCTTCAGAAAGAAGACTTGCAAAAAGCAAGGTTTACAGAAGTATTTAAACAACAGCTTTTACAACATTTTCCCTCTAAAGCTGATTTTACTTTCCCTTTAAGGCAACAACAACCATGTGTATGAAAACACATCGTCCAGTGCCTAAAGCGGCTCCAGGAGAGCTGCAGAGGGACTTGGGACAAGGCATGGAGGGACAGGACACAAGGAATGGCTTCCCAGTGCCAGAGGGCAGGGACAGATGGGATATTGGGAAGGAATTGCTGTGTGTGAGGGTGGGGAGGCCCTGGCACAGGGTGCCCAGAGCAGCTGTGGCTGCCCCTGGATCCCTGGCAGTGCCCAAGGCCAGGCTGGACAGGGCTTGGAGCAACCTGGGATAGTGGAAGGTGTCCCTGCTCAAAGGGATGAAGCTTTAAGGTCCCTTCCAAACCAAACCTATGATTCTGTACTGATCTTCCTACTCCATTTACAAATATAAAGCGGACATTCATTATCATCAACAAACTTTTATGGAGACATACGTCTGAGAACGTTAGTAATCATGGTGCAAGGCAGATACTGATTCCAACAAACCCTTATCAAGTTACTTTTTTTTGGTTTTCCAGCATATTGCAGAAGACTGCAGCCTCGTTATTAATATGCTTTTCACATCACTCAATTAAGATTAGACATTCAAGTTGTGTCGTGTAGATGCCATTTTCTCTTAAAGAAGTTCTTTACAGCTGCACAGCCCAATAAAAAAAGCTTTTTTAACACAAAGCCATTTTAGTTTTAACATTACTCCATGAACACAAAGAGTAGTTTGACAGAACTCTAAGGAAGGAAATCAGACTGGATAATTCAAGCACTTTTATATTCCAGAAATATTTTTTCCCCTGGAATTCATATTTGAAGGTCATAAGGAGTTTCATAGGTTATTTTGTTTCTTAGAGTTGAACTTCAGCAACCATGATTCATCAGCAGAAACACTGTTCTAAAGCATTAAGCCGTAGGTGTATCTGGAATGGCATTAATTTCCCAGGGAGTATGATGTTAAGGAGCCCAGGAAATGCTGACATGCCACTGAAATTAAGGGGCAGGCATGTTTCAAAGCAAAGTAAGGGATCAAACATCTCTCCAAACAAAAGCTGTGGGATTCTCCAAACTCCCCTGCAATATTAACATTCATTCTGCCTATCTCGCTCTCTCTTTATAGACAGATAGATAGATATCGCAGCGGAAGGTAACTGAAAATGCCTGTTTAATTCTTGATATGTGTCTTCAATAAGCACCAGCAACTGTGGCTTTCAGGGCAAGTAGTGCTCAAGCAGCAAACCAGACACTTGCACTGCAGAAGCAATCCAGCCTTCTCCGAAGTTCTGGTCAGCTTGCCCCTAAAAGCTCTGCTTCAGCCCCACTAGCTTCCAGACAATTTCCAAAGTGTCTGAATGCTCTGTACAGAAGGGACACACCAAGGACAGGTTCCACAAATCGCATCTCCTGACTTTAAGCCGCTTCATGGACATTCAGCAATGAAGCGCATTTGTGACATCTTCTGCAGTAAATTTGCGTCCGTGCTGACTTATAGCAGGCTAGAAATGGGTAATGCTGGCAAGGAAAAACAACCAGTGTCCCGGGATGGTTGAAGACCTCTCTGCTGAATGAAAATGTGTTCTCAAACTGATATAATCACAGATAAAGAAATGCAAGGCACCGGGAAAAATGATGCCCTTATTGAAATCCGTGTCAGTAGTACAGCACAGCAAAACAGTCAATGCAAATCATAACCACCAGATACTCAGTATTATGGAGATTTTCCTCTGCACTGCCTCTAGCCTGGCTCCCAAATTAGGAAGTAGCTCCCAAGTTGCATTCACTTAATAACAGCAAAAATCCTAAGCCAAACAAACACAAATATTTAAGACATTCAAGAGAAAGTATGGCCATTTCATTGCAGCCCCTTTTTTGGAGTACCCTAAACTGCATTATCTCCTTCCTCTCCTCATCACTATATCTCAGCACAATCAGTTAACTGTTAATGATTTTACATACAACAAACTTTTAAGGTGCCTTTATAAACCTCAGTGATCTAGAATAGTGACTGTGAACCTACGGGCAACAAAGAATTTCATGCAGATACAAGGGAACAGCACATTACAGAGGTTATTAGGAGTATTTTATCAGCATTTATGTTATTTAATACACTCCATTTAACTGCAGCCTAAGGATCATTACAGCACAAACTGCAACTTCTCAGTATCTATTCTGTCCACCATCCTAAGTTTAACCCAGGTCATCATGTGGAATTTCATTTCTACATCCAAAACATAAACTGGTCGGCATATACAACACAATGATATTGACACAGATAAAATAAAAGAGTGTTTGGCAATGAGCTTGAGGACGACACATGAAAACAGCTCTCAGCATTTTCTTGTTAGCAATTTAGCACTAAGCACTGCTTCACCTGGTAAATGTGAGGCAGTCATTTACGCTGTCCTTCCAGACTGGAAAAATAAAGCAAGAGGAGTGGAAAGACACCAAGTCTGGCATGAACAAGAGATCCGACACATAAAAGAATGAGACTTCTGTATTTTAATATGGTATCCAAACCACACTGCTCTTCCCAATTTGAATCGTGTGACTTCAGTACTGGAGCAAATAGTAAAAGTGGGACCTACTTCCAGCATTTATAAACCCAATTTTCCAGTAAATTTTGTGCAATCTCTTCGGCGAGAGAGGATATACTTCCACCTCTTCTCAATCAAATGAGTTCTTTTCCACAATGGCTGTGAAACTGACCACTAGTGTCACAAATTAGTTTTGGCACAGGCATAGCCATTTGCCTACCAAAAAAAAAAAAGATTCTTTTTTGCCCCATAAAGATGACACTAATAAATGACTTTAAAACCTGATTAAACACAAACTATGAGACTGATGCTTCACCTTCTGAACTAGAGAAGTGTTTCAAAGACTGCATGCACTCCACATTATTTGTTTCCAATTTAGAGTCAGGATGCCAGCAGAAACACAAGGGACCCAAGAATACTCTCTGAGTAATAATATGTAACTGATCCTCTTATCTGCAGTATTTTGTTGAGATTCAACAAGCTTCAAGCCAAATCTTGGCGAGTTCAGAATCTGTTGGGAGCTGGAATCATTTTCTCACAGATGGCTCTCAGAAGGAGCTGTAGTTCCCCACTTCTGGGCCAATTCTGTTCAAAAATGTGTTTACTCGTCATCTCTGGCCTCCACACCAGACTGATGATTCTGTTCCACATCCGCCTGTGCCTGTGTAATTCCTTCAACATTTACTGAACTGCTCTGGAGAGGGGATCATGGATAAAGGTAAGAGCCAGGTTTAAAAACACATCTGTGCACAGCAGCTCTGGAAATGGTATCTCAAAACTAACTGTGTCTCACAACTAGACACAGCTGCGCTCTCCACATCTTCTCCGCCACTCCCTAACACTCCAGAAACCAGTAATCTACAGAAATCAATCGACATTACTGGTTAATAAAAGCTTCATCAGATGGTCTGGAAGGGTAAACCTTTCACCAGACATTTTCAGAGAGATCTTGAAAAGTAGCAACTGTGGTTAGAGTTACATCCAAATCCTTAAACCAAACTGAAAACTTCCAAAAGGCCTGATGTAACAGCAGGTTTCTTTCAGCCTGGTTTCTTTTCACTACAGCCTCTCAGCTATAACCCTTGGGTTTCAGCTCCACAGAACTTTTACTGTGAAGATCCAGAGGATGCCAGGGATAGTCCTAACAAATACTAAAATGCTCCTTTGCCCTGAGAAGAAAAAAAAAAAATGCTGCTCCTGCATGTTTCCCTCAAGAAACAGGGTTAAGAGAGAACTCTGACCGCCTGCCTTTAGTCAGTCCTTAACAAATTACTAAAATAAATTCCACTCTCAGAATGAGCCCAAGTGGTCTTTTATAAAGCAGGTAGAGATGACATACCACAGGAAACTGCAATCGACAGGAGAGCAGCAAACAATACTGCCATAAAAACATTCAGTACATTAATCTATAAAGCAGCCATTTCAGATCACACTTAAAGGTCAATTCACAAAATCTGCTGGGGGTGGGGGAATCTTTCTCATCTTTGGTCAAAAGCAGAAAGATCTGGTTGTCTGAAAAAAAAAATTCAAGCCCCAAAACCAAGGGCCTGGGATTCAAACAAGCACATTCAAATGCATCCTCAAATGCAAAAAGAAAAAAAAAAAAATTCAGCCAAGGCCTTGCAGACATGAAACAGACAATTACATTCTCTTCCAAAAAAATACCTACATGTTTCCCAAAACAGGCCATGAATTATTATCAGACGGATGCTGAACATTTAAAGAAGCTCCAGGCTAACTGATTAATCTCACAGGCACTCCAGTTTACAAATAAGATGAATGGGAACATCTAAAGATCTGCCTTCAGACTTTTTTTAACTAGTGGCATCTCTTCTTTTGAGTGATGAAAGGGCAGCCCAGCAGTTGGCCTGAAACACAGTTCCCTTTTCCCTCCATACTTCCTGTATTACTTGTATCTATGCACTTCAGTTGCTTGTCAATTTCAAAGGTATTTAGGCACCTTATTTCCTGAGGGAGACTATCAATACTTATGGATATATAGATAAGCGATTACTGTGCTTTGGGCGAGTCAGATCACAACTCCAGCTCAAGATCGGAGAGGAAGAGATAAAGGAAGAAGAGTCACTCCTGGCACAAAGTTTACACTGGGACTTCAGCCAAACCCTTTGAGACACCTTGGAACGAGGGCTGAGAATGGGTGAGGACACCAAGCAAGGAAACGTGTAAACACAAACACATTTAAAGGGCAAAAATAACCCCAACAACACAAGTACAAAAAAATAAGCCAGCAATTCCTAAACCTAAAACTGAGACAGAGCACTGTTGTCCTCAGACAAAGAAACTCAGTTCTTTCCACTATATTTTTGTAAGTGAGCTCCTCAGCTGCACTACTAGTGTTAGTGCTGGAAGAAGCCTCAGCATGGGGAATTCTCTGGCGATTGCAGCCCATTTCCCAGTGCGGGTCACACCAACACCAGTTCTTCTTCTCCACTTAAGCCCAGCTCACAGTGGCTCCTATTTAACCGGGTTTTAGCCCTCCCGTAACAAAGTCTAGGTGCGGGGGAGCGGCCTACACGCGGACCTCCCACGAAGAGGGAGTTCCACTTCTGCAGGTGTGGATGCTGCTGAAGGACAATCTGCTCCCTCCACACAAAGATACCAGCGAATTGTTAAGGAAACAGGAGGAAAAGCGCAAACTATGCAGTCAGCTCTTTGTTGTACACACCTTAACAAAATGAAAGGACGCACGCACACACCCACTCCGACAAATCATCTACAGAGTCCACCACCACAATATGAAAGATAACGAACCGAAGAGAAAACGCGTCTGAAAAGCAGCAGTGGGTTTCACGCTGGGCAGGCACAGCTTTCCCGGTTGGAAAGCGGTCCACGGATTTCCAGAGATTCCACAGCTATCAGCATTTTTAACAGCCCGGTGGTTATTCACCGCCCTCCCTTCAGCTGCACGGGGCGCGGGGCCCAGCAGGAGCCGTGCGAGCCCTGGGGCCGCTCGGCAGCGCCAAGACGCCTTTAAAATGTCAGGAGGAGCGGGAGAACCCCCCCGGCAGCAGCAGCGGCACAACCCACACGGTGGGGATGGGGAACCGGACACTGACAGGGAGGGTCTCCGGGGGAAGACCCCACCGACCCCCGGGAAGTCGGGTCGGCCCCGCTCCTTCCCTCCCTCTCACCCCGGGGATGGCGCGGGCCCCCCAGCATCGACATCTTGCCCCCGCCGGCACCTCTCTCCCTCCTTCCTCCTCACCCGCAGCTCCTCGAAATCCGCCATTTTCTACGCGCCGCCGCCGGGCGCCGCCGCCACCATCATCGTGCACCCGGAGCGCGCTCCCGACACGTGACAGGGAGGGCGGTCCGGCGGGAAGGGCGGCGGGGAGGGGCGGGGGGAGCTGAGGGGAAACAGGCCCGGGATGGTACAGACACACCGGGAACGCTGAGGGGAACCCGGCCCGGGGTGCCACAGACACACCGGGAACGCTGAGGGGAAACGAGTTCAGCTGCACACACACACGCCTGTAGGCACCGGCCCCAGTTCCACGGGGCTCCTACAGCAGGCTCCGAGTTGTGAAGAACTCAGCTGGTCCTGGAAATGATCCCGGAGGGATCACAAAATAAGGATGATCTCTGGAGATCACCCAGAACAAACCCCTGACAAAGTAGGGTCACACAGACCAGGTCACGCAGGAACTCATCCAGGTGGGTTTGTAATGTCTCACAGAGGGAGACTCCCCGACCTCCCTGGACCCCCTCTACCAGAGCTGTGCCATCTTCAACCTAAAGAAGTTCTTCCTCATGCTGAGGTGAAACTTCTTGTGTTTTAGTTGTGGCCCATTGCTCCTCATTTGGTCGCTGGACACCACTGAAAAGAGTCCAGCACCATTCTCTAGACACCCGCCTTTGAGATGTTTAGCTGCATTCATGAGATCCCGCTTTCTCCTCTAGGCTAAACATGCCCAGGTCTTTCAGTATAAAAGATGCTCCAGACCCTTCATCATCCTTGTGCCCTCCACTGGGCCCTCTCCATTAGCTCCTTGTCTTTCCTATACTGAGGAGCCCAGAACTGGACACAATTGCCGTGCTTTCTCCCCTCCGGGATTAATACTCCGCTCTTTAACTGAATTGTTCTATTAAAAAACAAACCAAACCAAACAAACAAAAATAAAAAAAGAAAAACTAACCAAACCAGCAAATCATAGAATAAAATAAATAAAACATAATCCAGTTTGCAATTGAAGTGGATTAAATAGAAAGCTTGTAATTTTACAGCCCAGTTTATCCACCCAATCAAGAGCACTCATAATTTGTGTTATAATGATGATGCAGCACATTTTATTAATAAAAAATGAAGGGAAAATGTCACCAGCAGTAAGCTTCAAAAACTGGATAATGAGTTTCCCGCTGCAAGGGAAATGTTGATACACTTACAGAAAAATAAACATCGAGGTGCAGCCGAGAATATTGTTTTCAAAAGCAGCCAGAGATCATTACCTAGTCACAATAATTACCTACTCACAATATTCAGTTTCATCGGCAACTTGGCTGTAAAACCAAACAACCAATTTATTGCAATAAAAAATAGCAAAGACTCAGCCAACAAACAGGCAAGCAGCCAACGCAACCCGAACAAGAAGATGAAGAGACACTGCAAAAGAAAAGAGGCCTGAAATGCAAAACATATTTGATCGTATTAACCGAAAGGCAGCTGGTTTTGCACTATCGACACATCCAGAGCAGCAACTACAACAGTAACTTACAGGCCAAGGGACAGGCCACGTCGGCAGCAGGCTCTGCGAGGAGGGATGCTGGCAGGCAGCTTTGGGAACAAATAGCTGAGCTCTTCTGGAGGATACTGATCTCTGCCATACACACTAGCTATGGGCACTTAATACTGCTACAAGATCTGGACACCAAGGAGCTCAACAATTAACATCATTAGCTGCAATTTTGCAACAGCTTTCTGAGACAGGCTTTCCTTTTTATTTACTCCGAGATAAACCCTTTGTTGTGTGAAAGTTTTTCACTATAGGCACAGATATCTAGTCCTCTGTCTGCATAAACAGCTTCTTTGCTTGGTCTTAAGACACCCTGGAGATTTAAACATAAGGACTTCATTAATTTCAAACCCCTTCTGTTAGTCAAAACCAGGAACCAACAGGCCAATAAAACATGCCATCTGCCACGCCACTGCATGAGTTCAACTCATAAGTGCATCAAATGCTTACTTTTCCCTCCAATTCAATACCAGACTAAAGGGGCAAGCTGCAGGTTAGACTCTCTTAGATCATTAAAGCATGACCAGACCAAAGCCTTCTCTTTTGTTCTTTTAGCAAACCCTCAAGGGTTCCTTCCTTCAAACACACAGGGAAGGACATCAGTGTTCAAGCTCACATCAGAGCCAGGCAGCTCTTTTCTGGAGTACACACACCTCTCACTTCACAACCACATCTTTCAACCTTTCCATTCATCTCATCCCCAATACCTGCGGGGATAAGGGCAAACATTATTTTTAAACACCACACATGCATAAGATAACAAGAGTTTACATATTAGCT
>VWZT01007265.1:0-10321 GCA_013397055.1 Pachycephala philippinensis
CCTCCATGCATTCCAGGAGTCTTTTGGATTGTCTACAGCTCACCATGCTACTTTTACCACAGATGTCAGGGTGGCTGAAGTCCGCCAGCAGGACAGGAGCCTGTGAGCATGATGCCTCCTGTAGCTGGAGCAAGAAGGCTTCATCAATAGGTTCCCCTTGACTGGGCAGCCTGTAGATGTGACTGTGCACTCCTGTGTCTCCTCTTCTCTCTCTTCCAGTATGCANCCTTTGTTGCCTTGGTCTATTATTCTGACTCACAGGTTTTCAACCCAAAACTCTTCACACTTAATCCACCTCTTGATGTAGAGGGCAACCCATCTGCCTCTCCTTCCTCTCCCGTCTCTTCTGAACAGCCTGTAGCTATCAATGGTTGCACTCCAGTCATGGGATTCATCCCACCAAGTTTCAGTAATGGCAACAAGGTCATGACTTTCTAGCAACACAGTGGCTTCCAGCTCCTCCTGTTTGTTGCCCATGCTGTGTGCATTGGTGTAAAGGCACCTCAGCTGGGCTGTCGGCTGTGTCGCCTTCCTAGAGGAACACCCCTTNGAGGAACACCCCTTAATTCCTGTGAGATATTTCCCTGGTGTTTCCCTGTTGGCTTCTGTTACCTCAGGAGTCCCTGGCTCATCTCTGTAAGACTTCAAGCGTGCTTCAGTGTGACCAGCACATTTCAGAGTCACCAGCAGAGGGCCCTCACCAGCATCTTGTTCCTCTAACCTTTGCTTCTCATCCCACAGCTTGCCAGGGACAAGCCTGATATTGTCTCACTCCCCTGTCACATCTAGTTTAAAGCCCTGCCAATGAGCCCCGCTGGTTCCCCGGGCAAAGACTCTCCTCCCTTGCTGAAAACAGTGAATCCCATCTGATGCCAGCATGCCCAGTGCTGCATAGGCCATTCCACTGTCAAAAACCCCAAAATGTTGGCAGTGACACCAGCTGCGGAGGCATGTATTAAGAGACAGCCCATTTGTTTCTACCAATGTTGCTGCCTTCAACTGGAAGTATAGAGAAGAATATAAATTGTGCCCCAGATTCCCTTACCAACCATCCCAAGGCCCTGAAATCCTTTTTGATTGCCCTCAGGCTATGTGTTGTCACTTCATCGCCCCCTACATGGAAGATCAGTAATGGGTAGTATATACAATATTATATAATGTCCATCAGGGGTCTGTATTAGGACCAGTGACATTAATGACATAGACAAAGATAGAGTGCACCCTCAATAAATTTGCAGATGACACCAAGCTAAGTGGTGTGGTTGACACACCTGAAGGACGGGATGCCATCCAGAGGGACCTGGACAAGCTCAAGAAGTGGCCCATGGAATTCTCATAAGGTTTAACAAGACCAACTGCAAGATGCTGCACCTGGGTCAGGGCAACCCCCAGTATCAATACAGGCTGGGGGATGAACAAATCAAGAGCAGCCCTGCTGAAAAGGACTTGGGGATGCTGGTGGAGGAGAGGCTGGACATGAGCNATATCAACCTGTTGGAGCAAGTCCAAAGGAAGGCCACATGGTTGATTAGAGGGATGGAGCACTTTTCCTATGAGGAAAGGATAAGAGAATTGGGATTATTCAGACTGAAAAGGAGAAGGCTTCAGCGTGACCTAATTGTGGCCTTCCAGTACCTGAAGGGAGCCTACAAGAAAGATGGAGAGGGACTAACAAGAGCATGTAGTGACAGGACAAGGGGGAATGGTTTCAAGCTAAAAGAGAATAGGTATAGATTAGATATTAAGAAAAAATTCTTTACTTTGATGGTGGTGAGGCATTGGAACTGGTTGCCCAGAGAAGTTGTGGATGCCCCATCCCTGGAAATGTTCAAGGCCAGGTTAGATAGAGCTCTAAGCAATCTGGTCTAGTATAAGGTGTCCCTATTCTTGGTAGGGGGGGTTGGAACTAGATGATCTTTAAGGTCCCTTCCAACCCAGGCCATTCTATGATTCTGTAATAGCTCAAATACAAAAAAGATGGAGCTTCCCTCCACAGACAGAATCTGTGTAGCATGCCATGAGAGAAACACATCTGAGGTGCATCTGTTCCTGCATGATCACAGGGTTCCCACCATCTGAAGGGACATAAGATTTGCTCTTTTTATTCTGTCTTAGTAAAATGGCTATTTTATTAAGCCATTTGCTGTTGGGCCTTTCTTACTGAGATCCAGAAAGAACACATGAATATGTATATGAACTGACTTTTTAAAAATCGCTTTTAGTCATATTAGACCTGCAGTACAGTACGTCAGATGCTTTCATAGCTGAATGCTGCTTGAATTTTAAAAAATGTCTTCCATAGTAAAACTCAAACTCATTAAATCATTTATCTGTCTTTTCTGTATTCCATTCACTTGCAACAATCTGGCTAACATCTTACTTCTGCCTGGATCCCATCAATATTCAGTCCACCCACCTTTTTTCTTAATTTAATATTTTCTAGCCAAAGGGGAATCTGCTTTCCTAAAATATATATTCCAGCTGGCCCTACAGCTACAAAAAGCTGGCTTCATATACTGAAGCTATATAACCAAATTAAAAAGAAAGCTTTCTTGTACTAGTAAAGTGTTCTCCTAGCTTTTATAGATCACAGGATCAGGTAATAGAAATACAAAACTAATAGGATTGTCACTGAATTCCTAATTATTCTCAATTTCTCTTGAGGCTGTTTTAGAGAGTTTGCAAACTAATCAATAAACTTGCTTATGACACTGTTAGAATGTAAGTTCAAATATATGCAAATATAAATTTGGTAAGTTAAGAACAAAGGTAATGGGCACATGTATACACTTATCTGTATAAAGCAGCCCAGAACTAAATGCTATGAACTTTATTTCAGAATAATTACATCAGGGTACAAACAAAGATAAGATTAGGAATGTATTCAAAGCAGACTGGCAACTGACTCACTAACAGGAAAAGCGCTAGCATTGAGAAGTATTTAAAACCATGTTTTGTCACAATATATTCTAAACATTACATCTCCTTTCTTGAATAGTACATGCTTCTACACCTGTAATTGTGACAGTAGCCATATTTCATGTGTAGGAAAAATAGGATGTAGAAGACCAACATCAAAGCAGTGACTGATCAAGGATTAAAAATAAGTGTCATTGACTGATTACTTATCAAAACTTTCATACATCTCTCTCCAAAACATCCAGTATTGTTAAATGTTAGAGCTCAAATCTTAGCCTAGTGAAATGCCAAGACTGATCCCATATGTCAGTTTCTCACCTTTTTTTTTAATAATAAAAAAAGTCTTTTAATAAATAGAAATACCCTCCAGCTTGCAATATGATCTAAATTATCAGTCTTCATAATTGTAAAAAAGGACTGGGACAACTATAAATGGTTATGCAGTAGAAAACAAGTCTTTAACTTGCCTAGTGTTTTTAGACACACACAAAGTTGAATATTATTACATAACAAGACATGCTCTATTACCATCAGCGGAACAAGTTATTAAGTAGCTAATACTGCCACGCTATAGAGTGACAGTACATACGACAGACAAACCTGTATTTAGTAATCAAACTTAACTAAAGCTAGAGTCCCACAAGAAAAATCCTGTACATCACTGGCAAAATCTTAAGACATTTAAATTTAACTTTTCTACCAAATAATCTTCTCAAACTGACATTGCTTTTTAGTATGTAATTCTTAATAGTTCCATTAAAAAAATATGTATCATCAAGAGTGTAATAAAGTGTTTACTGCTCAGATTACAACACACAAATTTGGTGGAAAAAAACCCCCAATTTTAATTTACTATTAAACTTAAACGAGACTCATCTACCCCTAAGAGAAGTCACATATCACTTTAATTTCCCTAATAAGTAAGATTAAATCTTCTACTTCCAGTTCAAAAAGAAAAGGCTACCCTACAAAACAGTTTTGCGGTAATATTCAAGCAGTAGCTAGATGTGTTAACAACAGTAGAACAAACTTTGCACAAAAGTTTTGCTCAGCTGTTTTTCCTTTAATAGTATGCCACTTTTCTTGCAAATTATTTCAAGTTCATAAATGACAGTATATTGCAGAAGATCATAGGACTTGAATTAAATAGGTGATCATTGAATCCAATAAAGAATGAACGACTAAGACTAGCAATACTCCTAATATCCAAAGGAAAATATTACTTAATGAATTTTCCAGAAACTATATCTTCAGCAGGTTGAACAATGGCTAAGATTTACAGTATTAAATTGCTTAAGCTTAAAATCAGAATTTCCATTGCAAGGGCACTGCTTCATATTTCCTTATAGACATGGAAATTACCTTTTACAGCATAAAAAGGCTTTCCTCCTCACAAAAGCACATCCCTTTAAGTCTAAGAAGAAAAGAGTCTATGCAGTCACATTAGAAAAAAAAAAAAAAAAAAAAAAAGCAGTTACCAGCAAAGAAGTCTTCTCTATCATCGTCTGGCATGACTTCTGCTGGCTTTGGACCATTAGAGTTTGTGCTGAGGTTTTTTGTAGGAAGACTTGCTGGCTCTGGAGATGAAGAACTTGACTGTTAAAAAAAAGTGAAATAGCAGAGAACCAGTTGTCACATATCAGTATATAAGTATTGCAATAAACATTCTTTCATTGCAAAGAAACAAGCAAGATGTACAGAAAGGAAGCCCAGTCAGCTATTTCCGTTTCCTACAATAAGAATGAACAAAGGATACAAACTAGTCAGCAGCTCTTTGTCAGAAAAAAAACCCCAAACCATTTCCTCAAGTTTCATTTACATTAAAAACTGCTACAGAAATATCTAGAATAAGCTTGCTAGCATTCTGAATGCAGTTTAATTATGAAGGTCTTTTTGGAAAGGCTTATATTTAGATTTTGTTTAGTAATTTCTTCTATGTAGAAAAAAGTCTCCAAGTGCTTCTTACCAGATTTTCAGAGATTAAGTGAACAAGTTATCTTTGTTCAAACCACACACAGCTGCTTGCAGCCATAAGAAATTTCAAAGTTTCATTTTTACTGTTCATAATATACATGAAATTTATATTTTGTTGGAATATAAAACAAATGCTAACACTGAAGCTATTTGGAAGAATTATTAGCAGGTTTATAGCTTTTCCACTGCTTAACTTAGCCAAATTATAGGTAAAAACAGAAAGGCATGTCTTCTGTCAGGGGCAAAAAGAATGAAAGGAAAAAAAAAGGGGCAAAAACACGGGGGAGGGGGAAGGGGGAAAAAGGAGGGAAAAAAGGAGGGGACAAGAACAGAAATTAATCATGCAAAAAGCAAGGTAACAGCTCCAAGATTAAAACAGTTAGGAACTCTCTTAAAGCACCATTAACCTTCACATAAATTGGATTTGGACCTCACTGTCACCTGCCATACTCTCCTCCTAGTTAATCAGCAAACAAACATGATCAGGATTGAGTCAGCTCTGTTTTCAATTTAATAGAGCTGCAATTGCCATTTAGAAACAGCTACTTTATGAATATTATAGGACTACAGCAACACTCAAACGCATAAGTTTAATTAGACCCACACCATGTCAATCATTCTTCTCTGGACTAAGGTGCCCTGTACACTTAAACAATCTAGCTTTAAGATAGGGAGAAGTTCAAATTCAATCTTCATGGCCTCTTCCTTCCAAATTTGCTAGAAATTCACAAGAGCAGGGTTCTTTCCAAGGCACTCTATTTGATTAAAAGTAAAAACATGCTTTGTCTTCAAAGTGCCTCTTGAAGCAAGGAGGCTACCCTTTGCTACTTAACTACTTTCTTCCAAATAAACTGACCACAAAAGCAAAGCAGCACAACAGAGCTGTCAACCAAACCACTCAATATGGAGGAAGTGCATTTCTTCACCTTTTTTTCCCAGCTATAGAAGTTTTCAGTAACTATTTTTAATCATTAAGATGAGGACTTTTCATTGTTAGACTGTGGCTTAGGCATTAATTCTATCACATATCTTAGGGGTTTAATTCAAGAGCACATCAATAAAGAAATTATTTATGTTTTATTGGTTTTTCTGAAAGTACAAAACAAGACTCCAATAATACACCCTGTACCACACACAGATGTGCTTAAGTCCTATTAAAACAGTTCTTGACAACTGCAGGTGAACAAATCACATAATTTGTTATTCCTTTACAGTATTTTTCCACAAATTTTTTTGTAGCATTGCACAAATTATCTATAAAAATAAAATAAAAAACCAACATTTTTAAACTACTTCAGAGAGTGCAAGTGTCTTTTAAAAACACAGTTAAGAGCCTCTTTACTTACTGATGTGACAGACAACAGAGCAAAATAGAAATACACAGTGATCCTATCATCAGGGGCAGGAAACTCTTCAGGAAGAGGAAGACAAACAATTTTCTTTTTAAATGGTTAACTGTGTACAGGGAAAACAAAGTTTTTCCATGTGAGCCTAGCAGGGGTGAAACATGGCTACAACTTAGAAAAAAGTTCCCACTTTAATGAAGATATGAGCATTTTTCAGAACTAGGAAGTATTTACATATTCAGTTGTAATGGAGTTTACTTATTAGACTCCTAACATGGAAAGCAAGAATGATTTATAGATGCATTCACAACACATTTTTAGGTCTTTCAGACTCTTGATTTCTCTTAGAAATTGCAGGTGTGATACTTGGAGAAAGACTTTTCTGTGGTTTGGTTTGGGTTTTGGGGTTTTTTTTTACAGGAAAAAGACTTGAGGGGAAAAACCGAGTCCACGCGGGGCTGAGGGCCCCAGAAGGCCCCTGGCGAGGCACCTCTCCCCACCAAATGACATGGGCCAAGGAGCCGCCGCTCCCAGAAAAGAGGGCAACNTCTGGGTAACGACTGGGCCCCGCAGTAACAGACTGCGCCAGGGAAGGAGAGAGGGCGGCTGCAGGACGGGCGGGTTCTCACCTGCAAAGTGGACACGGGGCTAGCAAAGACGTTCTTGCCATCCTCCACCACCTCGAAGTCGGCGGGACGTACAGCCGCCAATAACAGAAGCGCTCGCTCCGCCGCCATCTTCCCCTTCAGCCTGGGTCATCAGTCCCACCCTCCTGCTCTCACGTGACACCTTGACCCCCGCCTCCTCACGACACGTGATCAAAAAAGCTAGGAAGGGAAGGAGGGAGGGAAAGGGTAGTATGCGTGTCTATATCATCGCAGCTCCTTGTCTTTCCTGCTGCTGTAGGGGGAGTATCGCCGCGATTGGACTGGAATGGTGCTAGCCTCTCGCAATGTCGGGGTCGTGTGTATTCGTCTTCCTTCCTCCTTCTCCGCGGTCTCTCCTCGTAGGGCAAGACGGGAACGGAGAACTAGGGGGAGAGGAAGAGGTTTGTGAGTGCCTGTGCCTGTGCCCGTGCTCGCTGAAGGCTGCCAGCTCTTGGGCCCGCAGGCTCCATCGCGGCGGGTTGCACACTGGCAGAACAATTTTTCGACCTTGCCCGGAGTGGGCTCTGTGGAAGCACTGGGATGGCTGTGTACCTGCCTAGGCCTGACTGAGATTAATTTACCTGGTATGAGCAAACCTGTAGATGTAAATTCCTGCATCAGTTGGGTTACACCATTACCAGTACAGCACTGCAAGCAACTTGCCCAGCTTTTGGTTTCCTTCCCCTTCCTACAAAAGGAGACAGCTGTAGGTGCACCATGTTAGGGCACCTAGATAAAATGAGAAGCTAGATGTTTGCTGGTAGTTGGGATTTGAAATTGTTACTGTGAAAAAAATAGTTTTTATAAGACTAGTAATTTTAGTCAAGATCCAACAAAGCTTTCCTTCCCATAAAACACAAAGTCTGTGTTCCAAAATATTTGTATTTTAGGAATCTCATGTCACAAAAAATTTGAAACTGGCCTGTGCCAAGTGAGGAGAGAGGCTAAGACACAAAGTATAGAATTATAAGAGTAATTATTTCATGTGTGTGAGGTATCCCATTCAAACTGGTGTCATGGTTTGACACTGGCCAAATGCCAGGCACCCACGAAAGTCACTCGCTCACCCTCACCTGCCACAGCTGGGCAGAGGAGAGAAAAATTTAATGAAGACTTCATGAGTTGAGATAAGGACCAGGAGAAAAATACTCCAAGGGCAAAACAGGCTCAACTTAGAGGTACAAAGTGAATTTATTACTAACAAAATCAGAGGAGGATTAATGAGAAATAAGCCCTTACAAACACCTTTTCTTCCCCCAGCCCCTCCCTCCTTCCTACCAACAGCGCAGGGGACAGGGTGTGGGGGGTTTGGTCAGTTCATCATCTGAGGTTTTCTTCTGCTGCTCAGGGAGAGGAGTCGTTCCCCTGCTATGCTGTGGGGTCCCTTCCCATGGGAGACAGTTCTCAGTGAACTTCTCCAACGTGGTTCCAATCTCACAAGCAGCAGCCCTTCCGAAACTGCTGCAATGTGAGTCCCTCCCACAGGCACGCAGTCCTCCCAAAACTGCTGTGCCGTGGCTCTCTTTCCACAGGGTGCAGTCCTCCAAGGACAGGCTGCTCCAGCCTGGAAGCAAGGGCCCTCTCTCTCTCCCAGGTCTCCCACTGGATCACAGCCTCCTCCAGGCATCCACCCGCTCCAGCGTGAGCACCTCCCCCACAGGCTTCGAGTGGATCTCTGCATCCCCTGTGGATCTCCATGCAGGGGGACAGCTGCTTCACCGTGGTCTGCACCACAGCCTGCAGAGGAATCTCAGTTCTGGCGCCTGGAGCACCTCCTCCCCCTCCTTCTCCACTGACCTTGGTGTCTCCATGTTGTTTTCCCTCACATGTTCTCACCTCCTCCTCTTCTCTGGCTAGGAAAAAACTGTGCCCCACTTTGTTTTGATTTTCTTCTTAAATATGTCATCACAGAGGCGTTTCTAGCCTCTCTCATTGGCCCAGTTTGGCCAGCAGCACGTCCATCTTCAGAGCCATCAGCCATTGGCTCTGCCGGACATGGTGGGAAGCTTCCAGCAGCTTCCTCACAGGAGCCATCTTTGTGGCCCCCCGGCTACCCAAAACCAGGCTATGCCAAACCAATACACACTGTTACTGTAAGATCTGATACCTTACTTCTCATCAGATTTGATTGTATTTTTAAGTTTCTTAGGAATGGGACATTTAACCAGCATATTCACGTTTCCTTTTTCTTCTCAAAATAAAAATAGTAGGTCATATAGATATGTCATGAATTATACTCTATTCACATTTTTACTATATTCTTAAACTCAACCCATTGATCTTTATTATATCTCTAAATAATTTTCAGTTATTATTAAGATGTAAAAATATAGGCTTAGAAACCAAAATAATAACTGAAGAAATCCATGAGACTACTGGAGTGCATTGAGGATAATTTCCTGGTCCAGGTATTAGACAAACCAACCAGAGATGTGCTACTGGACCTGGTGCTCACCAATGCAGATGAGCTCATTAAAGAGGTTAAGACTGGAGGCAGCCTGGGCTGTAGTGACTATGCCCTGGTTGAGTTTGTGGTCTTGAGGAATGTGAGCCTGGCAAAGAGCAAAGTTGGGACCCTGAACTTTGGAAGATTCAACTTTCAGATGTTTAATGAGTTAGTGAATGAGATGCCCTGGGAAACTGTCCTTAGGGACAGAGGAGCTGACCAGAACTGGCAACTCTTTAAGGATACTTTTCCTAGACTGCAAGAGCTCTCCATCCTGGTGTGTAAGAAATCAGGCTAGGCAGGCTGGAAACCAGCATGGCTGAGCAAAGATCTGCTCCTCAAACTGAGGAGTAAGAAGGAAATAAACAGCCAGTGGAAGCAGGGACATGTGTCCTGGGAAGAGTACAGGGAAACAGTCTGGATTTGTAGGGATGGGGTCAGGAAAGCTAAGGCATGGATGGAATGGGACTTGGCAAGGGATGTGAAGAATAAGAAAGGATTCTATAAGTGTTACGAATGAGAGGAGAGAGCTTGGGCAAGTCCTGCCTTTGACTCAGATTTCTAGCAGGAGCTGTTTGAGGCGGCCTGCGCCTCAGATTGCTCTTGCTCGCAAGTTCTTAATAATGGCTGATTAGGTCTATTACAAAATGAATTATTTATTGAATAGACACAAAATTAACAGACATAAGACTTTAAACAGACTACTTACTACACAGGATAACACAGAAAGAGCTACTAGTAGATAAAATACAGTACACGATAAAGGTACCTATATTACAGCTAGCAAAGAAATAGTATAGATTAGGATTCAATGTAATTTACCACCTAATTGATGATGGAGTACACATAGAATTCTTTCACTCAATTCCCAGGAAAGTATCCACGGGATTTGCGTCCAAATTCCAGGGAGAAGTCCTACATGTTTCCAGGGTGTGTGTAGGAGGTTTGGTGGTTTTAGCAGTCTGGAAAACTTCTGTGACGGGCACAGA
>VWZT01007266.1:6287-23963 GCA_013397055.1 Pachycephala philippinensis
GGCCTTGTTGAACCTCACACAACTGTCCTCAGCCCATGGATCCAGCCTGTCCAGATCCCTCTGCAGAGCCTTCCTGCCCTCCAGCACATCAACATTCCCATACAATTTGGTTTGACCTGTGAACTGACTGAGGGTGACTTCAATTCCCTCATCCAGATAATTAATAAAGATGCTGAAAAGAACTGTCCCAAATACTGAGCCCAAAGGAACACCACTGGTTACTGGCCACCAACTGGCTATAACTCCACTCACCACCACTCTCTGGACCCAGCCATCCTAACAGTTTTTAACCTGTAAGATGTGCACCTGTCCAAGCCATAAGCAGCCAGTTCCTNNNGTTCCTTCCAAAAAATGCTGAGGGAAACGATGTCAAAAACTTTACTGAAGTACAACATTCACAGCTTTTCCCTCACTCACTTTTCCCCATTCCATCCCATTTCACAAGTGGTTCAGCTTGTCACAGAAGGAGATCACATTGGTTAAGCAGGACCTGCCCTTCCTAATCTCATTATGGCTAGGCCTGATCCCCTGGTTGTCCTGATATGCCTTGTGATGACACTCATGATGATCTGTTCTGTAACCTTTCTCTGCACTGAAGTTTGACTGACGGGTTTGAAGTTCCCCAGATCCTCCTTCCAAACTGTCTTCCAGATGTATTTGTTTTCTCAATCACAAGTTTATGTAGCAGCCTATCAAACGTCCTCCAGAATTATCACATAGAGCTCCTAAGTTTTAAACAATTGCTTATGAAAGGAAAATAGGCAGACACACAAAATATTCACATTTTCCTATGATAACTTTGATTTGGAAGAAAAAAAACTGTTCAGTGACTTTCAGTAGACAAATTACCTTTAGTCTTAACAAGCAACTTAATAGCATCCAATTATATAAAACAAAAAATAGTGTAGACTGTAGCACAGAGAAAATCTGGGTAATGGAACTGCTGGTTGGATTTCCACAGTCTGGCTGGCACAGTCATTAAAAAGCAAGGAGTAAAACTGTAGTGGTAAACACAACTTTACTGAATCTGTGATGACTTGAGTCCTCTGGTTCACTGAGATTATATATTTGAACCCTTCCATCTGTACTATTTTACCTTCCAGTTGCATTAATAGAGCTGCTGAATACAATTAACATCTGAAACTACTTTGCTAGCCAGACATTACACAAATACTTTTAGTGAGAATCTTAAGTTTTTAGACAAACTGTAGTTCAGACTTGTTCTTCTTAAAATGCAACAAACTGTGTTCCATTACTCTAATATCCATGAGCTGAAGTGTGAGTAAATTAAAATACTCGCGGCCTTTCAGATAGTGCTAAAACTTTGCCAAACCAGGAAAGTTGTGTAGTGCCCTGTAGGTCTGTCTCCCATCTCACCTGAAAACTGAGCAGGTAGCTTGAGGACTCACAGACATCTTTGTATTTTTAGAGGTTAAAATCTTTATAAACATTCTTTCCCATTCTCTTGCCTTCCCTGCTGATGTTGCAGTTGCTCATTTTATAAAGTCTGTCATCTGGAAAAGTTATATAGTCTACATGTAAAAGCATAGCCCTGTCATTCCTAATGATATTGGAACTAATCAGAGCTATTTCCCAAAAATCTCTGAGCATGAATAAACAGAACACACTAAGGAATTTTTCATGCAGATTGGGAGACTGTTCAAAGCACTGTCAAAGTAAAGATTCTACTTCAAAGAGAACAGATGGGAAATGTATATTTGATTTCCACATGGAATGGAATGAGGAACTGAACTGTCCCTGGACCAGCCCTAAGCTGGAGGCAGGATCGATAGCACTGCACTTCCAGGTATGTCTGTCTGACCCATTTATGGCTCCCCTATCTTTTCTCCATCTGCAGTGAGAGTGCTGAGGAGTCTGGTATTATTTACAATATGTTTGCTACACCTGTCATAGATTCAATGGAGATTTAATTCTAATACAAGCCAGCACAGGTAGAATGTAAACAGGAGAGAAACATACAACTGGTTCTTGTTGACAGACAGCCTCCAAGTGAATTTGGATAGCTGTCCTGACTCAAGCCTGATCCACTCAGAGCAGAAGCTCAGTAGTGACACATTAGCAACACATTGTTTAAGAAAGAATGAAAAAGAATGAAGAGAATCTGGCTCTTTTTTGCCACTGTGCTCATTACGTCAATAAAAATTACGGGGTATAGAATCATAGAATGGTTTGGGTTGGAAGGGACCGTAAAGATTATCTGGTTCCAACCCCCCTTTCATTAGCCTAGGTTGCTCAAAGCCCCATCCAGCCTGGCCTTGAATACTTCCACAACTTCTCTGGGCAACCTGTTCCAGTGCCTCATCACTCACCCAGTAGAGAATTTTTTCCCAATACCTAATCTAAACCCACCCTCTTTCAGTTTAAAGCTATTCTCGCTTGAATCAAAAGCTCCCAGTGCAAGAGAGATGGATATAAAGATGATTTAGACTTTTGGTCATTTATGTAGTGACGACTCCCTCTCTCCTCTTACTCCTCATTCCCTAATTGTCCTTCCCTGGAGGTTCCAGAAGTATATCCATCGCAGTGCTAATTTTGCATCTTTTGGCAGGATCTTACTTGATGCAGTCTACATTCCAGAAAAAGAAAAACACTGGTATTCATAATTGCAATTTTGATGAGCTGTGTGGCAGCTAAAATCATTACGGGTGAAATCTGATCTCAGCTTCCAGACCACAAAAATAACATGTCTACATTTAAGTAGGGAGGGGAACACTGATTCACATAAAATGCAGCTTGAATCATACAAGAATGAATGCTTCTTGAAGGCTTACAAAGTTAGGTTAATTATTCGCTTTTAGTATGCATTTTGATTTCCCATGAGGCTAGGAAAATGTAGAAATCCTGTCCTAACCACAGTAATACTTGTCTTCACCATGTTTCTAGCCCACAGAAATGCAAGAGGTCTCCTTGAGAATCCTTATCCCACCAGCCTTCCAGCCTTGTTTCCAGAAAGTAGAGGGCAGGTAGGTCTGCTTAACTTTCAAAGTTTGTACTCATGTCAAAACCAGCTGCAAAACCTGCAGATGATGTAAATCAGCCTAATTCCACCGATTTAAACAGAGATGCATCAACATTCACTAGCTGAGCATCTGGCTCCTCATCCTAGCTATTGTTCCAGACATGTGTGCACTAAATATTTCACTGTATCTTTCTGACATTAATAAAGTTTTTCTTCTTACCCTGTCTCTCACTATACTTTCTAAAACAACGCTCATACATGTGTTTGTACTTTACAGCTATCATTTCCATATAATACCCCTTATTTGTATTTTAACTATCATGCTGTTTCTAAGAGTACATGAGTCATTTACCTGGGTGGGGAGAAGTGTCATATCAGATTGTGTTATTGATTTCGACACTGATGTACAGCTTTAAGTTATATTTCTGTTATTCTTTCATAAAAAAAGAAAAAAAAAAGTAGATCATCTTTTTCTTGCACAATACACAAGTGTTTTCTTAAAATGTATATAATTGTAGACCAATACAATTATGTTTACCAGCTGGCCAGACTTTCAGATAACAATAAGCAACTTTCCTTTAAAATGCCTTCACGGTTTTGAAACACACTTTTTCTCAGCTGGTCTTACCCCTGTGGAAGACTAACTCATCTCATTTCATACCCTGGTTACAATACTATTTGGATGGAGTTCAGGAACAGATTCTCATTCTTAAGATCTGTATCCCAGAGCAGCACTCTCACATTAATGTGAAGCATGTGGCTAAATCCCTTGAATGACTCTGAAAACATCAACCATCTTTTTTTTTCTCTTTTCCTCTTTTTTTTTTTTTTTTTTTTTTCCTTTTTTTTTTTTTTTTTTTTTTTTTTGTTGTTGTTGTTGTTGTTGTTGTTGTTTCCTGGCTCAGCTCCTACTGTTAATCAGTTTTTTTTTTTCTAGTATTCTTTTAGAAAATAAAGAATAATGGCAAATATAGATCTGAATGAGATTTGTCTGATAGTTTTCAGATTCTGTTCTCCAAATTTCTTTAGAAACCCTTAAGAATTCAGTCTGTGCCCAACTCCACACTACAATTACAGTGCTAACAGTATATATAAGTTGACTTGGTTAAAGTCACTTCAGTTGGGCTGTCAAACTTTAATATCCCACTTTGACTGCAATGTAGGCACACCCACAATGTGGGAGAGGAAACAGAAGTAAAGCAATATGCCCAAGATTACAGAGGAAGCCTGCAGCTGAGCCAGCAAGGAACTCTAGACTTGTGGCTTCAGGACCAGCGCCTTTTCTTCCCTTCCAGGAATTTGTAGGAAGTATTCTACCTTCCAAATTTCAGGCATAATGGGATTTGTAATTTTGGAATTTATGATATATTTTGTTTTGATTCCTCTCACATTCTTCCCTTTATTTTTTTAAATCATATGAAGTGTTTGTGGATACTTTCTGCCTAGCTTCTCTTGTCATGAACTAGGGATGTAGACTGCTTGCAGATTTTTTCCCTGTACTTTTAAAATAATAAACTTAATTCATAATTTCAGTTAAGACTGAAACCTTTTCTTGCTGTTTTTTATATTTTGTAGGCCTGAAGCATCCTGTAATACTGTAGTTTTAGGTAGTAAATAATAATTTCCTTCATTTTCCAGCATGATCAGGAAAAAGTAGTAAGGAATCATCCTCAGAGATTGTTTGAGAGTGATGTAATTTTGCTGGTACTCAGACACCATGGGAAAGAAAACCTTGGAAATACTTAAATATAAAGCTCCAGTTGATTTTAGAGAGATTGCACATTAGGGTGGAATTTGGCCTTTCTAATTCGCAGTGGTCTTATGATCAGGCTCAAGCTTATTTCAGCTCCAGCTACACGCTCTCCCTCTCCAAAGGCTCACTGCCATGATCCTTTCCAGGACTGCACAGGAGGGGCATTTATAATGCAAAGTGAGACACTGTGGCATATTTTATTCCCAGAGCTGCCATTGTCTACCTGAATGACCTCAAACAAGTCATTTTACCTCCTGAGTTTTTCCATCTGTACAGTGCTTTTAGATCTGCAGAGGAAATACACTGTGTAAAAGCAAGGAATTATTATGGACATGGTTTAATGAAGTTATTTGTTTGCAATCAGTTGCTTGTATCACACAGTATGTTTATATTGTCTCTTTACACTTCGCAGCAACATTTTCAGTCTCATCAGTAATAAGAACAGGGAGGACGTGACTATGAAGATGAGTCATGATCCTCTAGGATACAGAAATTATATCAATTATGCTTGATAATCCTTATTATACCTGTCTCAGCCTTCTGGGAAAGAAAACTCTTGTTTTAGTTGGTCTTTTCTTAAGCAGTGGGAATTTCCCAAGTAATGTTATTTAAATACCATCTCTAAATATCCATGCTAGTTCCCAAGACTGCCATTTGTTCTGAGGGTACAAACAGCACAGCACATGCATTTCTCTGGATCAAAGCAAAGAAATGCCTAAAGGTTTAGTTTACTGGCAGCACCTAGGTGGTTCTGATTCTCCACTTCCTCGGGGGCTTGTACTCGCAGTAGGCAGACTACCTGGAAGACCACAGGATGTGGAAATACACGGTGCAGAGTAATGTTGTTGCTATGCAACAGCTGTCCTTGTTACTTTTATTTAGGGATGCTGGGCAGGTAGAGATTTCAGGGGCAAAGCGTTCAGCCATTCACCTTCTTCCTAATGAACTCACAGAGCAGCCAGCAATAGTAGAGCACTGAGACTGCACTAGTCAACAGATCTTACTCAGAAAAAAAAGGGTGTGTGGCTCAGCAAAAAATAAGGCCTTCATAAAATTATTTTATTTGGATCCTTGCCTACAAAATCTCAAAAATAGTTGATATTCCCAGGTGTCCCTTTGGTCACTAAGATAATATCCAACCTTGTTTAAAGTTGTTCTCGCTAGGAGAGTGTTTTTTCTCTCACGTCACAGAGGACCATTTCACAGCCTGATACACCTCATTCTCACATTCATCCTCCTTTCATTTTCTTAGCATTTCCATTGTCCTAAAATAATTCCTTTCCTATCACACACCTTTTAAATATTTATCCATGTGGTCTTCTTTCCCAGTTATGACAGATTTAGTACTTAATCTTATATATTAAAATAAATTCTGTTCTCCCCTGCTCTTATTTCATTGTTCCCTCAATCCTTTCCAATACACTGATTTTTATTCAGGACAAAAGTTCCTAAAATGCAGTGGAGTATTGTGAAAAGGACTTTTGCCATCCTGCCCATCCCTGAGGATGCAACCCTTGCCTATGCAATTCACAGCTGCAATACCCTTTTGGATGTTATATCATGTTCCTAATGCATTTCTCACTTTCTGTCCACTCTCACCTCTTTAAAATTACGGTTTTCCAAATTCCTCCATTCATCTGAATGTGTTTTATCTTAAATTCATTGGCCTCATTGAAGACTGACCCTTTATTTCTTTGCTCCTGTTCTTTTTCCAAATCTCCTTGGATCCATTACTGTTGTTTTATATCTTCAATATTTGCAACACTTACTTTAATATTATTTGGGCTCATATAGGAGTTCCGTGAGACAGAAATGATCAACAGAGAACAAAAGATTTCAAGTTATAAAATGCAATGAAAAATCCTGATTGTGTTATCTTTGATGAGGTTTGAAAGTTTGCAAAGCTCATGTTACAAAAATCAGGAGGATGTTTCTTCTCACTACAGACAGGAACAGTGATATTCAAAACAAATCCTCTGTGAAAATGGTTTGAAGCAGAGGTATTTTCCTGATGAATGCTTTCTGATTAGGGAGTGGTTTTGTGAACATGCAGCTCTTGTTAATCTCCTTGGGACACTTCTTAAGCTAAAAGCAGTATGGTCAGACAGTTGATATGTCAATTACATTCATATTGAGAGATTTTAGCTTCTGGATATTTCCAACATATCCAAAACTAAGGAACAGTTCAGAAGTCTTTGTTAAAAAGGTTTGGAGAAAAGATCACATTGCATGCAGCAGCTGTTTGCGTGGATTACCTAGTCTAGCCATTCTGTCAAGGCTAAAAAAAATACTGTCTGAACTGCAGGGAGAAAACAAGTCACTGAAATATCAGTGAAGTAAGGGCATGTTACATGCAGCATGGCTGGACTTCCTCTGTCAAGCTCCAGCTTGGGCAAGTAAGTAGGAAAATTCTAAACAAAGATCTTGTTTGGCTGTCCCATTTAGAGGTATTTTTGGAATGAACAAGCTGAAATGGTTATTTTCTAGCTCTGTTGCAGAGCCTTCAGACATGTGTTGCTTTTCATTGTATATTTATAACAAATCATACAAATCTAAATACAAAGCTTGGAGTTTCATTTTTTTACAATGGTGGACTTGGCTTTGCTGGTCTCTGCGTCCTTCCTTCCTTCCTTCCTTCCTTCCTTCCTTCCTTCTCCCTTAAAAAAATCAGCAAATCTTCCCAGAGATATCTTGCTTTATCCTTCTAAAATCTGCTAAGATGCATATTTATCCTGGAAGTCCTCTCCACTCTGATTACTCTATTCCAAAATAGAACGTTTCAGGGTTCTTTTAAACTCTCTCTCTAGCATCCTGATTCCCATTTCTAAGCTCTGGCTTTTCTTATTTTCATGAAAAAAACCATTACAACTGATCACAGAATTTCTGCAACAGATCTAGACCATCTGCTGTCATGACCTGAAGATATGACTATGACAAAACAATAATTAAAATATGCCCAGTGACAGTCTTTTGAACCTAGATGGTGTATGGTGAAGCATGTGGGAAAATATTCTCTTTTATAAATGTTAATTAGTCAGAAATACAGTAATCAAAAGTAATACCCACTAAAGAGGATTTAATTCAGAATATTTTTGAGTTTTTGGTTTGGGTTGGGATGTTTTTATTTTTTGTTTTGTTTGTGTGGGTGTGTTTGTTTTTTTTTTTTTTTTTGGTTTGGTTTTATTTTGTTTGGGTTTTTTTTTTGTTGGTTTGGTTTGATTTAGTTTGGGTTTTTTTTTGGTTGGTTTTGTTTGTTGGTTTGTTTGTTTGGGTTTCTTTTGTTTTGCTTTTCTGGTTTTTTTTCATTTCCATACGGAATTACATATTTCACTGGTTTCAAACGCTCTTTACTGAGATAATGTAGAAGGTGTGGCTCCCTGGAGTCAGTCAATGCTACTTCTAAGCCAGCTGGAGCAAATTAAACAACCCAAGATGCTCTCCTTCCATCAGAACATGACTATATGATACATTGACAGGACACATTAGGCTGATGTGCCTCTATGGCTGTCATGCTGTGAACCTAGTTAGTCTTGAACCCCTCAAATGGGGGCAGTTATATATCAGACCTATCAACATTTTAGTCAGAAGGAGGAGAAGGCATGGAATCACTTGTCTTTTGCAAGGTTTTGTGAAGAAAAATCCATTAGTATTTTCTACCAGCCACTTTTTGAACTTGAATCACCTGCAGAGCTCTAAAAATCTAAATGAAGAGGCTGCAGCCCCAGAAGAAGCAGCAAGGACACTGCCTTTTGCCTTGTGCAGGAACAGGAGCCAAGGACTTCAGTCTTCCATCTCTGCACATGAAGAAGAGTGATTTATACTGCCTGTCTCATGTGGGTGCAGTTAATATATGCAAAGGTTTGTCAAGTTTAGACCAGCCCTTAAGCTTTCTGGGTTTGCAGTCTGCTGGAGATTTCCCAGTGGACATTCAAACCCTTTGGAAAAACATCCTTTAGTAGGTTTCCAAGTCACCTAACAGCAGGATTATTTTTCATATCTGCCTTTTGTTGACCCCTCCCTCCATCCCAAAACTCCAGAGACAACAGTATGAGCATGACTGGATGTAGAAAAATAAATTAATTCCCACACCGATTGTATCTGATTTTAGGTACTGGCACAATGTTGCCAGGTAGAACTGCCACATTTTTTCCCTCTTGTCTAAGCCTCAGTATCATGTTCATAAAATGTCATACAGCTGGGAAAAAAAATGTAAACTTCAGGCACAGATGAGTTGATTGTAAAAAATCAGTTATTTTCTTAGAGATGCATTTTTATCAACTCCCTTCCTGGGGTTTTTGGGGCACAGATCATTGATGTCTCACTAGAACTGTTAGGACATGTATAGATTTCCCTCTTATTGTTCATTACAAGATAAAATAACTCTAAATTGGGCTGGTGATTCACCTCCCCCTGAGGGGCTGCAGTTATAAGAGAGTTAATTATTCACCTTCCAGTCGTGGAAAGATTCCATGCAGCTGTTGGTATTGGTCTGTTTTTTCTTCACCCAACCACACCTACTGAACATCAAGGAACTTAGAGGGGGAAGGGGTTGAGGTTCTTTTTTCCTTTTTTTTTCCTAATTGACCAGGCAAGATTCTCATCTGTGTGTGACTCAATAGCTTGACTATGAACTCAGGTTTCATGAATGTGGAGAAATCTCACTGAACTTTCACTTACCTCCCTGAACTTATGCTCCCTCTCTCTGTTTTGAAAGAAACCAAACAAAACAAAACATATTTTGCACTGGATGTGGCTAACATTCCCTGATCTAATCTGGTCTGCAGTTCACATTTTGAGTAAGAGATGTATGCAATATTAAGCTCCACTCGACAGGACTTACCTCCAGGTCTGTAAAGACATGCATTACCACTCCTCCATTTTCCCCACTAGCTGGCCACTTTACAACTCATCAAAACATTAGTAGGACCCCCCGCCCCCTACACTTGTGTTTTAATTTCATTTGCATTACACAGCCAACTGTCCCTCCTGAGCACTTGTTCAAGGATACAATGCCCCTCCTTTCTCCTTTGGGTTTCCAATAGCACCATACCAGTCCCAACACAGGTAAATATCTCCCTACATTCCCACGTGCACACACCCACGCACTCATGAGCTCTACATTGTTTTGTTCTTCCTATTTTTATCCTTGTCAGCTGTGTCTGCTTTCACTCAGGACTTAACTCTTTCCCCATCGGCAGCAAACCTAATGATCATTTAATGGCAAGTGCAGAAACAGGCCTGGGAGAAGAGGTCAGAATCTGTAACATTCTCCTAGGCACCATGCTGCAGAAACGTGTTTTCTCTTGTGTTCTGCATCCTTGGCTGACTTGGTCTCAGACCCTTTCTGAGTCTGCCTAGTGACAACAGCTTTTCAAAGAGAACCATTTCCTTCAAAGCGGTTTATGGATAAAATCAAACAGCTAAAGTATTGCCAAATACAGTTGCCACCACCAGCCTCTTGAGAAACTGAATGAAAGCACTTGCCTGGGAGAAAGAGTCTTGGGGAAGATGGCTGCAGTGTGAATAGGAGCGTCCCAGTCCTATTGTCTCCTGCGGACAGACCTCACTCACCTCAGCACACAATCCTCTGTAAACCCCGTTTCTGGTAGTTTGGCTTTCCCCTGATCTTCACGGACTGTTTGATGTGTCTCCTTGACGTGGTGCAGCGAGACAGGCACGTACACACTTGGTGTCTCCTGCCTGGGCTGTGTCTGGCCCCCATGTCTCAGCTGTGCCTGTTCCCTGGAACAAAACCTGTCTGGGCTGTATTCCCACATGACACATAAACTGAGCATAAAAAAGGAAGCTTAAAGTGTTTGTTGGAGTAGGACAATAGCGTACTGAGATTTAAACAGAGAGGGAATTGAGATGAAGACAGACTGAAGCAGAGTATTAGATACTTTCCTGGGAGTCATACTCAAGGTGTAGCTCCCAAATCAAGAAGAGAGGATTTAAAAATCAGTCTTCTGTATGCATATCACAGACCACTGTTAAATTAACTGTATTAATAGTTAAGCGAGCCAGAAAGTCTTGCTTCTGGCTGCCTTTTGTGCTAGGACTAGTCCCATCTGTGTGCTTTGAATGTATCTGTCTGCTGGGCCCTGCATGAGGGGAGGAAGGGAGAACAGTTTTAATGCTGGGTTGAAGCAGGTAGCTCAAGCTTATTACAAGTTTTACAGCTGAGCATAGCCCTGCTAGTGTGCGATTAAGCACCTGCCCTGGGATTTTGAAGATTAGTGTGATACCTGTGTATTACACTTGAGAGTCTAACTTGGTAGGAAAATATCAAAGTATTTATTTTTTAAAAAATGGATCACTTGAAGTTAGATTTTTGAAGGTATTTGGGTTTCTGAAGAAACAAATAGACCTTTCGTGAGTGCCAGTTGGGATTAAATGATTCGACAACTCTAACATTGTATGAATCATTTAAAATGGCTCATTGTCACAGAGTATTTTTGTATTGGTAAATTTTTTGTTAAATAGTTTTTCTGAATGCTCTTAATTCCACAAGAGTGCATGTAGTATTCCCTTTACACAGGGCCTACACATGGCTTTTCACCATTCTGGTTTTATTAGTTCTATTTATTTCTACTACCTTCTGTTTATAGTTCCAGTGTAACCTGTGAGGAGAAGCTGAATGACCATCTAAGCTGACTGTTAAATACTTATGGGCACTTCACTGTAGAACCCTTGTAAAATCATGTTCTCTGAGGATATTATAAAACACTGCCTGGCAGCTCCCTGCTCTGGTAACACAGAGCATAATAAACAGAGATGGAGGGCATCATAAGTTGATTCCCATAAATATGTGTCCAGGGAATATAATATCAGAGTTGCCATAAAATATGTTCTCACTCAGCTTCCGTGTCGTCTCATTTTCCATTTCACATATATAGATAGCATTTTTTTCTAAGTAAATAGAAATTTGTATATAGAACATATGGTCTACTAGGAAATATAAATATAAATGACAGTCTATGTCTTCATCATTATTATACTTTCACTGGAAGGTTCAAACTCCAAAAAAAAAGCACATATAAATGGATAGAAAAATTGAAACTTTCCGCTTCAAATGAACTTTCAGATCTAAATAATTCTAGCCCATGTATTTTCATCATCTGGATCAGACTGAGGATCTGATTTATCAAAATACTTCAGCTCTTGACTGTCATTAACTTCGTGACTAATGCTATTAACTCCTAAGGAGTTAATAGCATTAACCTTCTCACACCCATGTATATGTGTATACCTGTACATATGTATAAATGTTTATATATATGCATGTACTTACTAACTATATATACAGCACACATATTTAAACATATGCATTTAATTATATTCAATAACAAACATCTAGATGCATTAATGTATTAGCAGAATTTGAGCCTTGAAAAACCAAGGGAAATTAATATTGTGTTCCAAAAGGAAGAATGCTACTTAGAAGTTAGAGGACAGAGATCCCCAAATATTTTAGATGAATGGTGAAGGTTCACAGTAAGCATTTCTTGCACTGCACAACTTCTTTTTACTGCAAGTACTGAATAGGGACCTCATTAAATTTGCCCAGTGATTCTGACTTTTCTGAGCTGCTGTGAGACACTGTGTTAATATGATAGATTTTACTGTTAATTACAGTTGTGGCCATGGTAGAAAACAGCTTGGAAACTGTGTGTATAAAAGGTTTTTAAACCTAGACAGAAAGCTTGTATGACAAAAATGTAAGCGGAATTTGTGTTACCAGATGTGCAGAGAGCTGCTATTATTTGTTCTTCTACATTTCTCCTGCTGTAACAACTTCTACCATAGTACCAGTAAAAAGTGAGTCAGTTAAGGATGATTTAAGAAGGTGACCGGCAGAGTTAGCAATTTGTTTAATCTTGTTTTTACACTGATGATTGAAAAGTTCATATTGGTTTATAAGAATGCTGTATATCACTGCATTTTTTCCAGCTCAAAGGTTTAGGAGTAGGCTGTGCCTAGTCTGCATTATAAATGTTATTCCCACGTACAGCAGGTATCTTTCTTGACCTTTCCCAGTCAGTTCCATGTCAAGAGGATCCATATATGATTTAGGTGCTCATAGAGAACTTCTGAGTCATCCACTAGCTGACCTGTGCAAAGATCTTAATCTCAAGAACTGAAATACTGGCCCTTGATTCAAGCCCTTTCTGTAACAAATGTGAGTGGTTTTCCTAAGACCTGCCCAGAATGCAGTTTATCAAAAATTAAAACCAAACTGCTTGCTTCAAGGTAGTGAGTGGAAGTCCTGCACAATGTCAGTGTCCGGTCAATGAAAGACATCTTCTTTACGGGTATGTGTAACAGCAACTACTGAGCAACAAATTCTTCTTCTGCCACAGACTTCTGTCATGTGTCCTTTAATTGCCCCCCCCCAGGCTAAATAAGTGCAGTGCCTTTAATTTATTTGCTTTCTTCTTATGATCAATGACAACTTTCCAATGAATTGATTGTCAGAGGCCTCCCTACCAGTCAAGAAATAGGATCTTCACCACAGGCAGCCCTCTACAGTGACTCAGTCTCAGCCTTTACCTATTCTTAATGAAGAATACTATCATAAGTAATAATAACAATACAGTGATAATAGCAGGGCTGATAATGATGATAATAATTATAGGAAGAGTAGTAACAACAACTAAAAACTGCAGTAAGTAATAAAGCACCAGCTCTGAAATAATATTACTGCCAAACCCCCTATATTTTCTTGAAAGAAGAAAATATTCAATTGGAGCTATGCAAAGGTTAGAAAAGAACTTGCCATTTGCTGAAAATGAGAATTCATTGAATTCAGCCTATCTGGAAGAAGAAATGGTCAGCTTAAGAGTAACTCAAGCCCCAGTCAGATGTAGAATAAAAATAGGAAATATTTATGAACCAGTTAAAACTTTGTTTAATAAGAAAATTTCGCAGTGTCTCTGTGTTACCATGCAGTAGGGTGGGTTGTGCCAGAGGTGAGACCATAGTTCCATCATTGCATGGGATGGTCATTACCAGCCGAACACAGATGGTCAAAGGTAGATCCTTATTGTCAACCTGAGCAGGTGCAAGGCCAAGCATGAGTTACGACAGGTCTGATACAAAACTTAAAGAGGTTTTTTCAAAGCACAAGTGGCAAGTTTCATGTATCTCTACTCTGAATATTAACAAATATAAACACTGAGCTACATCTTAATTATGATGGCAGGTTTCCCCTTCACATATATGTTACACTATTAATTTGATGATTGTTTGAGGTGGATAGGGAAAAACTGGTTTATATTAGATAGGCTAGTTAAATTAGAGATATCACAAGGTCCTTGCAGGTTACAGGAGATGGCAAGCAGACAAAATTATTGCTTCTTGATTTATGAATAGGACTTTATTGCAGTCAGGATGTGGAGGTTGTAAACATACTTATGGAACCAAACATAAATTAATTTGGTAAGCCATGAAGGTGTGCTGACACAGACTTTAGCTTAGGCCATGCAAACTTGCCTGGGACCTCCTGTGCTGACTTGAGTGGGTAACAATCCTGAGGTTAATGATGCAATGATTTCACTGCTATTGGTTCAAGTAACACAAAGCCTGTCAGTCAGCCAGGGCATGACAGGCTGTGGCTGGGGCATACTGCACCCCAGTGACACTCAGATGGTATAAAACCCGGGTTAGAAAATAGCAGCACTCAGAAAGGCCCAAAATCACACCGCATAAAAACCTGTCGCAACAGTACCAGAGACCACGGGAGGAAAAAGGTGACTTAAACTTGTCACTATTGCTGTCACACTCTTCTCAGATATTTCACACATAGTCCAAAGTTAAGGTAGGTTTAACAGAGCCCAGAAAACTATGAAGATGTAAAATCAACTAAGAATTAAAGGCTCTGGTACATTATATGAAATATTCTCACTGAAACCTGATACCATTTTCTCAAAACTTGTGTGTGTATGTATCATTTCTATTCTGTCTTTTCCCTTTTCAACATTGCAATTGAGCAAAGAGTACAGTGTGAAAAAGCAAAAAGTTATTGAAGGTAGAAAAACAGTGGTAGTTTAGAAGGTTTGGAAACTGTGTGTACAGGAAGTACGTTTCAGCCTCTCTCATGCTGTGCTCGCTGCACCAACCTCTTCTCTTTCTTTCTTACGCTTTCACAAGTTGTTTTTCTGTCTATATCAATTTTCTTGTTTTTAACCTTAATATATATTTGCTGAAGTCTGGACAGTCCCAGTACACTTGCACATGGTAAACACAGCATTTCACAATTCTCTCTGTGCCTGGACACAGAAAACATGATATTTCCTGAAAAGTCAGTTTCACTAAACTAAATCGTATGGGCTACTAAAAAGAAACTTAGATGGAAGGGCCCTTAGAAATATAAGTCATACTAAAACCTTTATCCTCTTGTTAAAGCTTGTTATTGGTGGAAAGTGCCCTCCTTGCAAAATACTGGTTTTGTCCTTCTGCTGTGTAAAAAGGTATAAACCAGAAATATGCTAGCCAACACATTACTCTTCTGTGAGGGATTTGGCTTCTGTACACATCCACAAGGCAACTGTGAATCAGGCACACATTAATAGTTTGCAAAACATTTATCGTGTTTTTAACTGATGTGTTCTCATCAATGATTTGAAAGAAACAGCTTTTGAAGATAGCCATGCTTTTGTTTTCTGGGACTTGACATAAACATATTTTTAGTCTTCTGAGTTTCTTTTTCTTTTTTGGTATTTGCCCAAAGACACATCAGCCAAAACCTGCTGGATTTGTCTGACGTGAAACGGAACCAGTGAGAAACCTCTGACAGCTGCAGAATTTCAAGCTGGAAGAAAAGCTGGGCTAAGTGGTGTTTTGCAGTCCAGTGCAGGCCGATGCTCCTTGGAGTTCTGGCTGGGTGGCAGTGCAGTAAGACACCTTGCACCTTCATTGGTATGGGTCCTGCTTCATTCTGGCACCAAGAGCTGTTTTCCTCAAGCTGCACACAGAGCACAATGCAATTTAAAATCTTTTGTTACACATAATGCGTTCTTTTGGTTTTTTTCACTTTTCCTACTGTTCTGCAAATACAAAACAATGCTGCTCTTCAAGGCCAAGCCTGATACAAAGAGCTGACTTTCTTCCCCCAAAAATGAACCTTGATATGAGAAAAATTCCCCTGTCCTTCCTTTTGTAAAGCAGGGATGGGCACACAACTGTTTGTAGATGAACCTTTGCTTCATTAGTAGGGAATAATAATAAATGCAGAACCGATGCATGTTGTATCCAGTCAGTAGTCACACTAGCATTAGTATCAGCATAATCAGTCTATATTTTACAGACTTAACCACTGGGAATGTAGCAGTCTGCAAAAAAAAGGGAAACTTGAATACAGTCCAGAATATTTATCTGACTTTATCTCTTTTTAGAAAAGTGAAGATTTGCTGTATTTCAATTAATTGTCCCCAGATAATGTTCCTAAATAACTGCTATTTATTTTATAAAACATTTTTGAATCAGCAGCTTAAACGCATAATAATAGGGAAATAAATAAGAATGAGATCATATGAGGTATGTGTCCACATTAGACACAGTCCATACTGAGCACAGCATTTGAAGAAGGGACACACTTGGATAGACAGTTCTTAACTGAAGCTGGAGGTTTCCTGAACCATGAATTTCTCCTCATTCCGCATTTGTCCTTGTCCTTCTCCAGGCTGATGTGCTTTGTCCCTAAACCCTTTGGGGATTTCTTTCTGTATCTGAGGTGGGTGGACTAAGCATAGCAGAAAAAGACCCACATCTGGGAGAAGCCCTCACACAAATGGATGCTTCTTACTCTTCTTGCAATCTAACAGCAAGCAGTTATTTCTAACACACTGTATATCATAAACTTTTGATAACTATTTACAATTTATGTGGTTTTGTGACTTCTCAACAGGAATCTGGCTATGCTTCAGATGAAAAGACCCGTTTCTGCCTGCTGATCCACTTTACCCTGACACTAAGGTAGCCAAGTCTGATAACCCCCGGTATATGTTATTTTAATTGGAGGAAGATCAAGAGTTAGGCACAGGATACATCTTCTAAGACTGTCAAAATAATTTCAGAATCTCAACCCATCCCTTTCCAAGTTCCTTACTAGGACTTTCATGCATCTGTATTTTAACTAGAAGGCAGTAATTATTTAGGAGTACAGCAGCAACACAGCACTCAACAGATTAAACACCAAACCAAATCAAATAGTGCATATCCAGGCAAAATTTCTGGGAATATTCAGCTGTCAGGACTTCTGCTCATAGACTTTTCTGGAAGACCCAAATGAAGATCAATAGCTAAACTGGTGAAAATTCCAGCGACAATGTTCAGGACCATTTTGTAAAACCGAGTAAAATGCATAATTTCAAGATGAAATACGACTTTATTTGAAAATCCCAAGACCATAGCTCGTCTTGAAGCAGAAGTTTTCTATATATCTCAAACAGTACAGCACTAAGAGCAGAGCCATTCTGCTGAGTCCTGCAGATGCCAGGTATGAGGGCTCAGGCTCTGAGGAGAAGGTCAGGCTGGGGGGGCACTTGCAGCTTCTCAGCCTACTGCCTCCTGAAGTTCCAGCCAGATACAGAACAGCCTCATCACTCCCAGCCTACAAAGCAGACCACAAATTATATAAATTACTGTAAGAGGTGGATTCTGGTACCACTTGGTGTGTGCTGGGCCTTTCTAAACATACAGCCACACACAGACCTGTCCCAAAGGCACTCATCATCGAGACAGTGGTGATAAGGCATAGTAAGGGAAAATAAGGCATCAATTAAGAAAAGGGTAGTGGCAGCATCTCAGACCTGCCACTTTTACTGGGAAGATGGTTTATTTGCAGGTTAAGAACAGTTTTTTCCCTCTCTGTGTAAAATAGCTTATTCTGGTACACAGGAGAGATGCTTCATTTTCTTTCTAAAACAGAAGGTAGGCCATTTCT
>VWZT01007266.1:24070-47312 GCA_013397055.1 Pachycephala philippinensis
CTTGGAAAAGAAAAAGGAAAGGAATATTTCTGTCTCTCTGTTGCCAATGTTCTCCTGGAGGGGACACTTAATGAAGGTAAACAAGGATTTCCAACACTCTGCATTGTGCAGCCTTTGAGCCCAGTGTGTTGAAAGTGTCTTGGCAGTGAGAACCAACTGTAAGGATGGGTTTTAACATTTGTCTGGAAGAAAGTGCAGATAAGAACAGCATCAATGTATGCTTTGAAGGCAGAATGGTTCTCACCCTTTTGCGGCATATCTGTTCCTGAGGTTTGCCTAGAGATGGAGTCCCTTCTGGATATCAGTAAAGGTATCTAGAGTACTACTTACAGTTATTGCAAAGGACTAATTTATGCTTCCAACAATATTGAGCCCAGTTTTGTTTCCTTGGAAGTATAAGAAATTCTTAATAATATTCTGTAGTTACCCTTCTCATCTCCATCAAAGTTTCTTTGCCAAACAAAATACAGCCTTGTACAGCAATAGAGTTAGTAATGGATGATAAATCTTTATTGAGAAGCATACAATACATTGCTTCTTCGAAGCTTTGGCCCTAGCCAAAAAACATACACCTGATCAAGATTTTGGAAGACATAATAAGAAAATCTCTGCTGATAAAGATGAGATAATTTGTACAAGGTTCTATAAAAGCAAAAATGTACCTGGGAAATAGTAAGTAAGCAAGAGATCCTAAGAGGCAGCTTTGTGGCTGGTTTTTTTTTTTGTTCTTGTTTGTTTGTTGGGGCTTGGTGGGGCTTTTTGTTATTTTTAGGGTGGGTTTTTTTGTTTTTTAAGTCATCACAAAAGGAAAATGGATCCGTTCAATTTGGAAAACAACAGTTCTTCCACATCTCATGTGGGAAAGATTTTGTGCTGTGTTTTAACTGCTGTTTTCATGACAATGACTTAAAGAATGGTAAGTATTCCTTGCTCTGAAAACAAATTATTTGCAGAATTAATACCTTTTTTCCCAAAGGGAGCTGGTATAACATAATAAAGTGGAGTTACATGGTTTAAAGGCTTACAGGGAAACTCCCTCATGCAGACATATATTTTCCTGTAGGTTTTTGAAAGACTAGTTGATTTAGCTACATGTCTAAGAAATGTCTGGCAAGTAGAGTATTTCAGTACCCATGCCAGGTGAAGAAAGGAAACCCAGACTACAGACAAGAAACTAGAAAAATACCAAATTTCAAGCATTGAGCAGGGAGTCGGAAGATTAGATTTTGAGTGTTGCCTAACCTAGTGAGCCTTGATCGTGGATGGGAACTCTGGCCACTTTTCTATAGCTCTTAAAAAGTGACATAGGAAAACAGAAGATGGCAGGAAGCTCACCACACAAAGAGATTGGAGCGACCTGTTCTCGTTGTTTGGGAGCACTGCACCAACAGTGTGCAGGCTGTGGTGTGAGGGTGGACAACAAACCAACCTGCCTACACACATGACAAGGAGGTAGAGAGGCACTTAGAAAAACATTCTTCTGGTGGCCAAAATATTCTAATGAGGCAATCAGAACTTCCTGGTAATGGTGAAAATATGTCAAAGCCAACTTTGTGAGATACTGTGTTTTGGCAAGGCACTTACAATGATTTTGCAGGGGGGAATTAGCAATATGCTTAGCTGCAGTTAATGATTATTTCGTATGACCAAAATGGTACATAGGACAATGATTTTGGCAGATAAGAGAATCGAAAGTATACATGTTCCATATGATTTTGCATAAGGAAATCATACAAGATTGTGACAATCATTTGGGGCTCAATATTTTTTCGCTGAAAATATTGCATCTAAAAGACTCCACCAGACCAACAACCAACAGAAGAAAACTCAGTGAATAAGAAATTCACAAAATAATCTTCTCAGGGATAGGCAAAACAATATTTTATTGACTTGTTTTTACAAAATAAGCAAACCTTTGTGTCATTTGCATCTTAAGTCAAAGCCAATTTATGGTCAAATCCAGCATTTAAAGAGTGCTGAGCTGAAATACTGACATCAAGAGCATCTCTCAGGAATGAATGTTATGGTTGGCAAAATAACTGTTTAAGAAACATTTGAATATTCAGGTCAGAAAAAGACATGTAGCCATAGACTCATTTGCAAAGTTCATTATAAATCAGTCTTGCAGTCTCGGACCTTCAGCATCCATCACAATCCAATTAGACACTCACATCCTTCCACAGCATAAAGTACCAATTTGGAACAGTGGTCTCTGAGGGTGAAGACTTCTTCTTTCAGGAACTTGTTACTGAACTCTATACTGGAAGTGATCAATCTGAACCCAAACTGACAGTGTTTAGATCAAACCATAACCTGTTCCAGGAACATGTTCCATCCTAGGAAGGATGTCTGAGAATAAATTCCATCAAATTAAAGACTGCAGAATGTAATCGTTCATGCATGACTGTACTCACTGCTTAAAAACGAAGGTTATTGGTAGCTAATAAATGCCTGAAAGCAGTTTGAAAGCATTCAGACAGAGATAAGTGATTTCCAAGTATTCTTTTATTTAAATGCCCACATATTTTTTTTTTTTGTAATTAAATTTAATTAATTTTGTAACGGTTAAAATTAAATATTTCTCATACTTTATCTTTAAAAGATATTTCATATTCTTACCATTGTTTCTCTTCTTAAAAAAAACCAAAACTCATTTATCATTGGACCAGTCCAGGATTACACAGCAAGCCTTGAGTGAAGGTTGTCTGGTGGCTGATGTGGTAAGAAAACACATGAACCTCAGTCCTCAACAGCCACAGGCAGGCTTGAAGACAAACAGTCCTTGCATAGGTGGAGTAACTTACTCAGTCTTTTATTTTCCTTTCCTCCTGCAGGATTTGAGCTCCACATCCCCATTAATCACCTCTGGCTAGCTGTCTCTTTGGTGCAGAATCTCCTTCCTTGTGGCTTGGACTTCCTGAACTCACACTTTGTTTCTACTGCTTTAGATTACACAGTGACTGCTTGTAAGTCAGTGTGGAATGAAGCTGTTATTAGAAAGAGATGCTCTTTCTAATTGTATTGCTCCAGCAAGTGACTAAAAGCAGACATTTAAATGTGCAACAGATGAATGAATGTGTCTTGGGATAAATATCTTATGAACTGGAAATCATCATCCTGTCCTTTCCAAACAAAATTTCTATCTGCTTATGTGGTGAACTCCTGTGGTTTGTGGGCAGCTGATTTGGTAGGAGTTACGTAAAGCTCACAAAGTTAGCATTTAATCTTCATTGCCTCACAGCCTTTATACAGATGTTCATTCTTAAATATTGCATGGATGTATGACCAATGTACATGCAGCACTTGAGACCAAACATCTTTGTAAATATTAGGTAATGAAAATTATGTTTTGAAAACAGTTGACACCTTACAAATGTCAAATGGAATTTTAACGCTGAATTGCAAAGATCACCAGGAGCGTAAAGTCAATAGCAGGCAGATATTTTGTTTTTATATTCCTGTATTCTGGAATCTCGGAGATACTTTGCTTTTTGTAATGTTACTATTTTGTGGATTTTCTTTCAGATTAACTAGTTGAAATTGCAGGTCTCCATATCCCTTTTGAGATGCTGTTTCTGCTGTATACACATGTCCAGATCCTATCACAAATTTGTTGATGTATATGGACAAATTGCTTATCATAGAATTTTCAAGGCTTTTATATACTTACAACACAAAGCAGCATCTAATTAGATTTTCAAAAGCTCCAAAATCAATTTAGGATCTAACTCCTGCTGGATACTGAGCCCCAATAGGCTGCACATGCAGTTTATGGTATGTGCCATTCCCTCTGATTCAGCCTGCCTGTGCTCCTAGGGACACCAGGGTTAGCCAGCCTGTGGAAACTTTAGCAATATGGGGCTGAAAGTCACATAAATACTCTGTTCAGTTCTCTGCCTTGCAGCCCGCCTCATCATGAACTTCCACGCATTGTGAGATTCAGTTCGTCATTGCCGGTGAAATTTTTCACATGCCCAAAAGGAAAGAGGAGAAAGTAGCAAAGAAAATACAGTGTGTAATTATTGTATTTACTAAACACTAAGCACAGAGTCATTTTAATCTAAACTGCATTAATAAGAGACTGTGGTATAGCTATCAAGTTGTAGAACGATACTATAATGATTCTAGTTTCCAAAATGAGAGAACTTATTAACTAGCTTTACCTTTGTCCTACAAAATACTCTTTGAGCTATTTCACATGTTCTTCAATTAATGAAAATTTTGGATCTTATCTCTTTGTTAGAGTGATTCATACTCAATACTTTGAATAAATTCTAAGAAATTAATGCTTCTCTGGTACTTTGTTGTGAGACAAGGTATCAACCACAGTTGCGTCATATTAGTGATTCATTAGTCAGACTTCTGATGCTGAAGCCAATCTCGTGATATTTGTATGGAAAACTTCTGTTCTTTGTTGGTACAGTAGCTCAAACAGTTCGGTACTCTCCAGTTTTCATTTAACATAACATTAGTGACTCATTTGTTTTTTCAGTTTCAAGTCTGTTTGTCAGGGTTTCGTGAATTTTATTCTTCTTACCTAGTAATTCGGTGTCTCTAAATTGCCTTCTGTCGTTCCAGGAGTAGTTGTTATAATTTAACTTGACTGTCCAATGTTATATTGGAAGGAAATCCACCATTTACCAACCTGTTTGAAGTAGGTGCAGACAAGAGGGGTCAGCAGTGTTTTATTTCAATGCCTGGAAAGGGGTTCTTTGGAGTAGCATTTTGACTACAGGTTCAACAATTTACTAAAATGTGAGAGCTTTAATGTCACCAAAGGCAGGCCAGGGAGTCACAAAGATGATAAAAAGAAGATGCAAGTTTTGAACATTCAGAGATTTTTTTGGCTCAGTCTTCTTCACTCTGACTGCATGAAGGTGCTTCTTTGTGCAGAACAGAGACACATCAACACAAATGCAATGAAAGAAGCGGGATATGAAAGGCATAAAAGGAATCAGAGAACGTGCTGTAAGGCTGACAAGGATGTGTAGTTTTGGATTAAGCACATCAAAAGTACTAAATGCAGTCAATAGCAGTGTATGGCAATCCATACAGAAGCCTGTGACTTAAAAATTGGGCTTTACTAATCCAGGCTTCCTACAGGTATATAATCTAGGAAAGGCAGGTCAAAGAAGACATATGCCCCCTGCTCTGATAAACAACTCTGGCAAGCTGGCAGCAGCAGATGAGGAGAAGGCTGAGGTACTCAACAACTTTTTTGCCTCAGTCTTCAATGGGAACCTCTCTTTCCACATCTCTTGAGTGGCTGGATTGCAAGACAGGAACTGGGGTATTGAAGTGTTTCCCAATGCAGCTGAAAATCAGGTTCATGACCACCTGAGGAACCTGAATGTACGTAAGTCTCTGGGAACTGATGAGATGCATCCCAGAGTCCTGAGGGAACTGGCTGATGTAGTTGCCAAGTCACTCTCCATGATACTTGAAAAGTCATGGCAGTCAGGAGATGTGACTGTAAAAAGGGAAGCATTTTATCCATCTTTTAAAAGGGTAGAAGGGACTACCCTGGGAACTACAGACGTGTCAACCTCACCTCTGTGCCTGGGAAGATCATGGACCTGATCCTCCTAGAAGCTGTGCTAAGGCACATCAAGGACAGGAAGATGATTCAGGACAGCCAGCACAGCTTCACCAAGGGCAAGTCCTGCCTGACCAATCCAGTGGCCTTCTGTGGTGGAGTGACCATGTCAGAGGACAAGGGAAGGATTACAGATGTCAATTATCTGGACTCTGTAAAGGCTTTGACATGGTTCCCCCCAGACATCCTTCTCTCTAAACTTGAAAGAGATGGATTTGAGTAGCAGACTATTATGTGGATAAGATGAGGTTGTACAGTCCCATCCAGAGGGTGATGGTTAATGGCTCAGAGTCTCGATGGACATCAGTGACAAGTGGTGCCCTCACTGGTGCCACTGGGACCAGTGTTTGTTTATACCTTCATCAATGACACAGACAAAGGGCATCCTCAAGCAAGTTTGCACATGACCCTAAGCTGAGTGGTGCTGTTGACACTCCTAAAGGATGGTATGCCATCTAGAGGGACCTGGACAAGCTGGAGAAGTTGGCCCGTGGGAATCTCACGTTGGTTCAACAAGACCAAGACCAAGGTGCTGCAGCTGCCTCGGGGCAAACCTTGGTATCTACTCAGGCTGGGTATGCACAGAGTGAGAGCAGCCCTGAGAGAAGGACTTGGGGGTGCTGGTGGGGGAGAGGCTGGACATGGCCCAGCCATGGCACCCCCAGCCCAGAGAGCCAAACGTGTCCTGGGCTGCATCNATAAGAAGGACATGGACTGGTTGAAGTGAGTCCAGAGGAGGCCACAAAGATGATCAGAGGGGTGGTACACCTCTCCTTGGAGGAAAGGCTGAGAGAATTGGGATTGTTCAGCCTGGGAAAGAGAAGGCTTTGAGGTAACCTAATTGCAGCCTTGCAGTACCTGAAGGGAGCGGAGCCTACAAGACATGTGGAGAGAGACTACTTTCGAGAGCATGTAGTGATAAGGACCAGCGTGAATGTCCTTTAGCTGATGGAGGTTTAGATTACATATTAATAAGAAATTCTTTACTGTGAGGGTGGGGAGACACTGGAACAGGTTGTTCAGGAGCTGTGGAACACTTCCTGGAAGTGTTCAAGCCAGGTCAGATGGGGCTTTGAGTAACCTGACTTAGAAAGTGCTTCCCTGCCCAGGGCTGAGGGATGAAACTGGATTATCTTTAATATCCCTTCAAATGCAAAATATTTTGTGGTTCCATGAGAGTCAGATGTTCCAGGTGTTAACAATTGCAGTGTACTAGCTAATGCAAAGTATTTCACTTTGATCCCTCCAAAGAGCAGAAAGAAGAAAGGTCCAATACAAGAAGCGCATCAGGCCCCCATGTTGGGTATTTATTTTGCTTTGGTTAGATGTTGCTCTGATTTGACTTTTTCAATGGCGGTCTTGGAAGGTATGATACCAGAATTTACACTGTCATTCAGGGTGGACTATCAGTTTCGTTCTGACTGACACAAACGTTCAGTAATTCAAAGGTTATTGTGAAAAAGTGAAATGGAAAAACTCAGAACAAACTGAGAAAAATAGAAAAATAAGCAGATTCGTCCTTCAAGGTTTTCAGGACATGGAACCCATAAACCTAGAAACTTAAATGTAGTTTTTGTGCTTTCTCTGGCATTATATAAAACATAACACCAAATCTATTTTATATTATACAGTTCATCCAAAAAATACCCTAAAGCAAGTAATAAAATGGAATGCACTTAGACACACCCAATTACACTATAAAACCAGAATGCTATACAGCAATTAATCCAAGGTAATTCATAAATCTAAGCAAAACCACGGAGAATAAAGTAAATTAAACACGATAATTTTGATTTGGCATTTAAAATACAGTAAAAATAAAATATAAAACTCTAGGGGTACATTTTGAAAACTCTTCCTTCTGACTTGTACCTGTAAATTACAAACCAAGTTGCTGTAGTAAATGCAAAATTCTACTAAAATAAGTTATGTCACAAACATGTTTCCTTTGAATGTTTGCCTACTACACTGTGCTGACATGTCAAAGACGTAGATCAGTAAATAGCATACATGGCAGGGGCTTTCTCTTTTACTAGCTCCTGCCAGGAGCAAATGTCCCTTTTTGACATTTGCCAACCTGCATGCTCCTGCAAATCAGAAACATGTGAAATCCAGAGATCTGTGTGCTTGGGCCAAAGTCCATTGGAGTCAATGAACCTCTAAACATTGACTTTTACGGCATCAGATCAAACTAGAGGTGACCTAAATGGCTAGAGCAAGTCACTTCAGGTGCAGTGTTGCAGCCAGCAATGGTGAAACCTTCAAAACATTCCCAAACACCAGGACATGGACACAGCTGTCCTGGGCATGAACCTGACCTGTGCCCCCTGTGCTCTCGAGAGCAGTTCTGAGGCACAGTTTGGGAGTTCAGTGATCCAAAGACTGTTTCCAACAGACAGTTTTCATGCAGCCTGTTTTGGAGGCAAAGGCATAGTCTTGAGCTGTGTGGTGCCAGTTGGCTTTAGTGCCTGGAAGCTCCCAGGCACACGTGTAGATGGAGTCGCTGTGGGTCAAGAAGTGACTCTCACAGAGAGCATGATTAGATGGCTGTGGCCCAAACTTTGCTGAAGACTGCATCTCAGGGTCATACAACCAGTGCCTCAGCAATCCTGGCTAGGAAATAGAGTAGAACTTACAAGGGAAATACTATCCCTCTCAGTGCAAAAGGTACAGCAAAAACAGTGTATTAAGAAACTGAGACAAGTAACACGGAAGTGGGTAGCCTACTTGAACAACAAGGGCTGTTTTGTATTTTCATATAAAGGATGGGGAAAATGAGCATATAATTGTTCCTTGGTTCATAATGCAGCATGCAAAGATAAGAAAGTATGAAAAGTGTGTAGTGACTGGGAAAAGCTGATCATTACATGCCAGCTAAAAAACAGGGGAGGTCTGTAGCGCTGAATTGGCTGCATTTGCACAGTAAGAATCTTGTGATAGCAGCAAGTTGAACTGCAGTGATCAAGCCTATTTGTTGCAAAAAGCTTGCAGTGGTAGGTCCATAGCAACGCACAAAATCTCCATTTGGTGTATGGAGGAACTGCATAAAACAATCCATAAGCACAACCCTTAATAACTGTTAATATTACCTCTGGTGCTCTTGTGTGTGTATAAACTAACCTTTTGATCACTGTAAGCAAGCAGCAACGCAAGCAGATGAACACATTGATTTAAGTAGCAGCTAAAGAGACCTCTGTGAGAGACCACTCCGCTCTCCTCCACTGGAGGCTGCTCACTGTAACCCCTGGGCTGGAGGCAGCTCTGCTGCAGTGTCTTGGGTGTTGTGGGCTGACACCATCAGACCCTGCTGAGCTTTGCAAAGGTAAAGCCAGCGCTACCATGGACTGTAGGGTCTACAAGTGCTTTTGGAGAATAATGGGAACAATACGGCAAATGCTGGAACTTGATCACTTAAAGGGGTTTAGAGAGTTCAATGCTTCAACATGAGACGGTAAGGTCTGGCTAGGCCTGGCTGATATACAAGGAGGTCAGATACAGACTCAGATTTACCAAATTAGATGTTGAAGGCAAATGTTTCATGACTCCTCCTATTTAGCTGGGACACCTAATTTTTAAAAAAAATTCATTACACTAGTAGGTTGTGGGCCTAAAATAAAAATATATTCCTTGGTGAGTGGTTGGACATTGGTAGAAACACACCTGACTGACATCTGGTATATTTATTTTGGAGAGCGGCTCAAGAGCATCCTGCCAGATAGTGGTGCTGGCTGGCACTCAGCAGTAGCAGTGCCAAAATGAATGGAGACATTTTTTTCTCTCCTTTTCTTCTTCTTTTTAATATTTTATTTTTTTAATGTGAAGGAATCTTGGCAGTAATTGCAGAAAGACAACACAATAAATTGCCTTTTGAATTCAAATGATCAATCCCATCTATTGCTTTGTTGAACAATGACACACTTAGTATTTTGAGCAGGTAATATGATGAGAAGAACTAATAGTGCTGCTGGGAATAAAAAATTATGGCTGTCTGCACTGAAACAGGTGGTATAAATATGTTTCCAGTAATTCCGTGGCTGTATAAATTGTAATGTAATTACAGAGTTCTTTAGATTGTCACAGCTCTATGAACTATCACCTGTGGATTCATTTAAAACAATTGCTTCCCTCTAGTAAGGGCAAAATCTTCTGAAATAACCAGCAAACACATATGTCTGCTGGAGTCTGCAGCAAATTAAGAGATTAGTGGGTTATGATTTCATAGGTGACCATTCTGACACAGGCATCAAGCTGAAGTTTTGACATTTTGTACCTGACAGTGGATCCTTTTTTCTCCTCATTGCCATGAAAAGTTGATGAGTGGTGACAACTCAAAGTCGCTCCTGCGTCTTCTAAAGAAGCGGAAAAGGAGATGAGGCATCACTGGCAACTACTGTGTGATTACCAAGTATCATACAGCGTCCCCAGCTTTTGACAGGGCTTTTGTCTCTGTTGATACAAGCACTATCTATATAATGATTACTTGAAACCTTTTATCTTATGCAGTTATTTTGTGAGTGCTATATGAGCTGGCAATGTGCTAGTGAAATGCACAAATGAGAGGAACAGCAATTTAACCTAAGTTAGGACCAAGGCTTCAGGGTGATGCTAAATAGCTATAGCATAGTCTATCACTTAATGCAGGCAAAAACCAGATTTTGCTAGGCTGTACTGTGCTATCCTGGTATCATTGCCCCCCTACCCTACACATACGTGTAACATCAGTGATATAGAACCCCTCTTCGTAGTTGCTCTTCTTACAGCTGCTCTTCAGCATTGCTTTATATTTAAAAGAAGAAGTTGACCTCATGCTAACTCCTTGTAGCTCTGTGAATGTGAAGTTTCTCCATCTCTGAAGTAACTATGAGTGCTAAGGGCTTTGTCAAGATGATAAAATTAAAAGTGAGAGTTGCTCAGAAAGAGGAAATTGCACATCGTCTCAGGAAAGAGCCTTTGGCGGCCTGTGGGATCGTGTCTCTAATCTAGCAATGTTATCTGCTTTTGTCAGAAAAGGTAAAATAAGGTCACCTCTCCCTGCTACTCTTGCTTTCCTCTCTTCCCTCCCTTACTCTCTAACAGAGGAGCTTTTGCCAGCCTTAACAGACACCTATTTAGTAAAATGGAAAGTATCATCTGGGAAACAGACAAGTGATTTTGACCTATTGTTCTCTTAAATGCTAAAATTAACCTTGAGTATTTAATTTAGTTTTCTAAACTATGTTTGCTTTATATTGATTTTGCAGTGTGGCTTCGGGGTTCTTTACACATGTAGATGTCATTAACTGGTTGACCGATATGGAGAGAGAGGGAAACACTCACTGTTTTTGTGGTAGCTCTCCGACGGGTACACACAAACTGCTGTACCCATCAACAAGGACACCAGAGCCAGGCAGGTCATCGATGTTTGGCTTGTCTGTGTGGGATATCTTTTAATGATTCCAGGAGATGAGGCTTCTATTATGCTGTGCCTTCTAAGATTATAAAGTAGTGGGTATATTTTGCTAGCAGGAGCTCATGCAACAGGAAGTGGAAAGCAGAACAGGCATGATGCAACACAAGTGTCACCCATCCTCTCACCACGCCCTGCATTGGGCAGCAAGTCCATTGGTTCAGTAACCCAAATGCTGTCAGCAGAGTCCTAACAAATGCCCCAATATGGATTCCACTGGATTACCAACTTGATAGCAAACCACTAATTATCAAGAGTTTGTGTTCACAGATGTGAAGTACACGGGTGTATACTGCCTACGCTGCCTTACATATCTCAAAGCCACGAAGACAAATATTCGATGAATAGGCCAGAAAAGTGGTCAGAGAACAGGAGGTTATTGTAAAATTACCTTGAACCACACTGTGCTCCAAAGATTATGGCAAACACATATATTTGCCATGAGTAGAGGTTAAAGACCTGGACAAAGGACTAGAATGTGTAAAAGAGGCAAACAAATAAAACTGATAGAGAGAGCAACTAGTACCAGTTCTTGGTTTGGGCTAAGAGACAATGTTTCTCCTCTACAGAACAGTAACTCTGGAGAGAAACTTACAGGCAGCAAGAAGACTTCTGTAGGAAATGTGGGGTCATGGGAGACTGAGGAAGGAATTTGTCACACCAGCCAGATGGAAATGCCTGGTTGGAGCCATATACAAGTTGTGATTTACTTAGACACAAGTTATTGGGCTTAAAACAGGGTAACTAGGGAGAGTTAATGGCCTGTGACATACAGGAGATGAATATGGATGATCTAATACTCCCCTCTGGCCCCCAAGCACTATGAAAGAAAAAAGTGGAAAATTTTACATTTCTGTATAAACTTTTTATCTGGAAGGATATCAGATTTTTTTATTAATCATAGTAACCATCATATTTAGCACTTATGGTGTTCAGTGTGTTTTTAAAGAAGCACTGAAATGTGAGCTCTAAAAGCATATGCATATGTGTGTGCGTGCCTCTGGAAGTACCAGAGGCATGAGTTAACTGATACTTTAAGTTTAATGCCAACACTTGGTTCTCTTTCAAAGATGGACCCTTAATTACCACAGACCAGACCAGACCAGACCAGACCTCTGTGTTGCACCTTATCCAGATGAGATATGCTGCCTCCAGTACACAGCTGTAATGAGTGCTATAAGACATCAGTTGAGCTCTGAATCACTGACACAGCTTCTCAAATCAAAGATGAACAGCCCTATATGATACAGACTTCTTGTACTTCATTGCAGTTCACATAGGCTGGGGGAGGGAATTCGTGTTTTTCTGGCCCTTCATAAGAATACAAATTGCAACCTGAGGTGGCAATTACAGACATGAACTTGTGTGCAAAACCAAGAATTAGAACTGGAAGGCAAACTTAAGTCTGTTTATTTGTTTTTATAATGAAATATAAGCAAGAAACTTACCACAGAAAACTGGAAAGTCAAATTATGTTGCCCAGGATTTCTCCTTTGTGTGAAGACAACACAAACCTCCAAGTTATGCTCAGTACTGAATCCTCAGTATTAACAAAACAAGTGTTGAAGAGCATTTGTAATTGGACCAATCTTCTATGAGCAGTTTCAGTAAAAGAGTGCAGAACACCTGCCTTTTCCTCCTGACATCAACAATACCCTATGGGCAGTGAGCTGAAATACATATGTCAACCTGCACCTCTGTAATTGTGACATAAGATACCCAGTCACTTGAAATATAAGAAAAATCTCTGCATTTCTGAATGTAAAGGTTAAAAGGTCTGCGTCTAGGAACAAAGTCCTGGGATATTTTATCTATTATGCAGAAGCATGATGGAAAAAGCTTAAAGTTACCACAAGAAACTCTTGCTAAAAATTATTTTTTAGAAAAAGCTCTTACATGTCTTCTTTATTGCGCCAAGTCTAATGCTGCAATTGTTGGCTTGCTCTGAGTAGGGTGGAAATTCTGCTACTTTTAGCTAGTTGCATACAGTAAAGTATTCCTATATATAGTTCTTACACAATTCTACAAGTATGAGGAGAAAAGAAGCTAATCCAATCTAATACAATATAGTGCTGCATGTTTCTAGAAACCTTATGAAGAGACTTGGCCAAAGGACTGCACTATCATGTTAATGAATGTGAAAATGGGTATTTTAGTTAAATAATCATTTAACAGGTAAATTTTTTTGAATGCTATGTGCTGGAAAAGCAAAATATGTGTCAGAAAAACGAGATGTATGTCCCTGGCAGACAACAATCAGAAGTGAATATTGAATATCTGTCTATTGGATTCTAAGACTTCTTGTGCTGTTTGCTATACTGAAGCATACTAAACAGGTCTACACTGAGGTTTTCCACTCCTAAGTTGTTTTTTTCAATTAAAAACTTTGTGAAGCATCTCTCTCTCTCTCTTTAAAATCTGTCTGGCTAAAACGGTTCAGTGCACTTGTAAGGGTAAATATGTTAACCATTGGGTAAAGTGATTCCAAGGTGATTCCTGACAGGATTTATAATTTAATTTAGAGCATTCACACTGAGATCAGGGGCAATGCATACAACTGGCTGGGGTCTTCAGGAAGGCTGCCTTGGGGAGCTGCAGTGTTTGTGGTCATGGAGGGAGGCACACAGGCTGTGGAAAAAGTACCAAAATGGACCTGCAGCTGGAACTGCTTCACAGATCTGCAGAGCTCAGGGCAGTCAGTGACCAGCACCAGCAGGACACATGCACAGGGAGAATGCCTGGGGCTGATGCAGCTCTCTCCTGCCTGCCTAGAAAAGAAGGCTGGGTTTGGATGAGAATAGTTCATTCATGTCAACGTTTTGCAACGTTTTGAGTGCAAGTGATTAGTGATGTTCTTAATTAAGACGAAAGTAAATTAAAGTAATTAAATTAAGCAGTAAAAACCATCAAATATCAGACAAGTCTTACTGATCTTGTATTGGTGCATTAAATTGAGCAGGATGCAGACTCATTTGGGAAGAGACCTCTTCCAAAGGCAGGCAATGGCTCAACATAAATTCAGTCCTGAACTAGAAAGTCTATCATTCCCAGCACACCAAGAAGCTACTCCAGCTGCTCAGGACCTTCAGGTTTGAGCCACCCAGAATGCAATCCTGTGGCTATGCAAGTAGCTGGACACAAATTACATAAGTATTTAATTAGGTTGTTGGAAGGAAGAAAGTCATTAATACCCCATCACAACAGGAAGGAAAAACTGGCTTGTGGTGGAGGAGAAAAATATCCAGCATTGTTGAGAACAAGTCAACTCAGGTACAAAAATTACAGTTCAAGTTTTAACTCAAAATAGCAGTAAATTGTGCTGTTATTGACTACTGAAGGGACATGGTCAGGAGTGTTAAGAGCTAAAGGGAACAGTGATGGACAAATTTAAGAGGTCAAAATTTATTTAAAGAAACTCATGGCATAATTAGAACTCTAAGAGATAAAAACCACAATAATAATAATTCTGAGATTTTTCTTTTCAGAGTGGGCCATATTGAAAGCAAAATTTTCATATAATTTTGTGGAACAGAATCCAATGTTAGCAAATTGTGAGGGTCACCAGTCTTTGCTTAGATGGCAACAGAGTGATTTACAGTAATTTAGATAGTATTTAAGAGTATCTGAGAGAAAAACATACAGATGAATTTTACTTTTTCAAATAACATGACTCTTAGCTTACTTCTAAGGTTTCAAAGATACTCAAACTAAAGTTCAGCATCTGCTTTGATGTGAGTGGCCTCCCACACTATTTCTTCAGGTGTATTATGTTGCCCAATGTTTGTATCAATAATGTCTTTCCAATTTGTCTTGGCAAACATTATTTATGTTATTTATGAAGAAGAGTCATTTTCTTTACTATTTTGTAGGTCAGGTCCTCATGACTTTCTGTCTTAAGTACACCACCAAATTCTATCTTTATTACACTTCTAAAGCACCTAGCATTGGATCTAGATAAGCTCTTCACTGAAATAGTGTAATGGTTTCTATAGGCTTCAGTAGACTATAGATCATACCTACAGGATGCAACCAATGATGATTTTTCTTCCACAGCATACAGAAGATTAAAGCAACATTTGCTTTCAGCTGGTGTAGCCATATTTTCTTAATACTCTGAGGGAAGACAAAGCTATCAGATATAACATGACGCATAATTTGCAGATGGTATTTTAGGATTTTCACTTTCTATAAATATAAGCATAACATCATTATTGTTCTTGTCACTTCACAATTATTATTTACTTGGTTTCATGTCTCACACAAAATTCTATTGAGGAAAACCACTTTGGTGTTTTTTTTTTGTTTTGTTTACAAGTAGTAGGAATGAAAGGATGTATTATTGGTGAGACAAAAATAATGTTGCATTATTTGTGTCCATCAAGTTGCTTTTAGACAAAAGGTGTTACTGTCTAGATGGTAGTGTGCATTATTCCTCTGTTGTGGTGTTGTAGCAGAAATTGAGTGATCCCAGAAAAACTCAGCTATAAAACGCCATATGCATTCATTCAGGGGATGAGGACTGTCCACATCCTGCCTGGCTATAGGACAAAAGTTGTTGTAAGGCTGCTGTCCTCCATTTGAACAGATATTCCAAAAAAGCTTGTATATGGGCTTCTTTCTCATAATCGCTATGGACTCAGATCTTAAATCCTTCTTTTCTTCCTTTAAAATGTAATTTGATATTGTGAAACTAACCCCAGGAGTAGTACCCAAAATACATGCTGGAGAATCGAAAGAGAGGGAAAAAGCTAATAAACTGACAGTTTTAGCCAAAATACCAGATGTGGCATCAAATAATTTTCTATTAACTACAGAAGAAAGTTTTAAAATTTTGTAATTCCTGTAATTTCTGTGTGCAAGTATGGTACTCCTCTCTAGCCTGTACTTAAAATCTGTCCATTCTAACCTGAGATAAATTTTTTTCTTGCCTGACCCTGGTAAAAAACGCTATTTGTGATTGAAATACAAAATAACTGTGTGGCATTTGGGGTACATAATTTGTAGTGGTGTTACCAAATTCAGTGCTAATGAGATCAAATGCAACTCATTTAAGCAGTCGTGTCTCCTTGGCTGCAATGAAAGCATTTTAAAAATTACTTTCTCTTGCATAGTTTTCATTCTGCACCTGAAATGAAACAATAGAATACTTATTTTAACTCTCCTAAGAACATTAAGAGTGTATAAAGTTATATCAGAAGTTGCATGGACTTCATATAATGAATTCTGTTGCAGTGCTTCTCTCTAAATGTGAATAAGATATTAATTATTATAGGTAGTTCCAGCAGCATAATTATATTTGTCAAGCTTGTTGTTTAGCGTATACAGCTTTTCAATGTTTTTTAAAGCATTTATATAGTTGATATGATTTTTCTGGTGGTCATATTTTTAAATAATTTTATTTCATTTTTAATAACAAGTACTGGCATTTGTCTTTTCCTCAGCTCAACATGCTGATAATGCAGTAATAGATCTATTGTGAAGTTCTAACACCCCTAATTTGTTTTCTAAGTTGTTATGCCTCAAACCAAACAAATTCAAAAGAAAAAAACCCCATCCAAGTAGGATAATATATAACTTTATTTAAATTATTCAAAATAATTCTTTGGAAAGCTTCACCCCAGACATTCTTCATTTAAACAGACAACTAGGAGAAAAAGAAAAGGAAAAGGAAAAAAAAAAAAGAAGTGTCTAAATAGGCCTCTCCTGTTCTTAATTTTGGTTGAAACCATGCATACTCCTTTGAAGTATTGGCTCTAGTAATACACACCTTATTCCTCTCTGTGCCAGCCATATGAACCTATTTACATTGTAAGATTCAGCCAGAGGCCAGGAAAGAGATATGTACAGTAATTCCAAACACAGTCTATAAGGAAGTGCCTCAAAGATTTTCATAAAAGTCAGTGACACCTATCAAATGGCATTAAAAACATGTAAGCAGGCATGGCCATGATTACCTCAAACTGACATGATAGTACCTGTCTCAAAGAAATTGCACTTTATTGAATTGTCTTTAAACATTTATATAAAGTAACAAAGTCAGCAAAGTAGTTTAAACTTCCACCAAAACAGATGTCTAAGAGTGACTGTGCTTTGAAATATAAATGAAGTCAAGGGTCTTCTGTTGCTTTTGAGTAAGACAAGCTGACTGAAAAGCAAAACAATTTAAATGAAAAACATTGTTTTTCTGTTGTGGTACTTTTAGCCATAACTATCTGTCTGTCTGTCTGTCTGTCTGCCTATCTAATAAAAGTAATCTGTTCTCTTAAAGGTAAAGAAACAAGACTGAAAATGCACTCCAAAGACAGCCTTTAGTACTTTGGAATAACAGGAGTTATTATTTTCCATCTCTGGATCCCTCTTCAGTACCAGGAACCACATACCCTTATAAGGAATTACATAAATTTCAGTAAAACTCGCTGAGTACCATCAACGCACATCCTAGGTATGATGCTAAATATTTTGGAGATTACTTCAGCTACCTAGTTATGAAGAATGACAGTCTGGTGTATGTCATCAATCTACAGTAAATCATAAATCTGACACAAATTATCATAGTAGAAGGGGAACTGAGATAAAGCCATACACTTTCAGTGGTAACAGCTTTGGATCACCACAGAACATATGCGTGTGCTTGACTTTAAGTACTGAAACCATCTACATTCTTCAAGGGAAATATGCGCTTGAGGTACTTTTTGCTTATATCATCAAACCTTTGGAAAACCTGTGTTTTTCAGAATTTTCCAGGACTGAATTTTCCAGGACTGAATTTTCTGGTAGGGTTTTTTTTTTTCATCACATTATACAATATTGACAGCATTTGTCACTCTGTCATTGTCAACAACTGATTGGGCATAGATCCCTGGATATTCACACTGCAGCACTTTTCTATCGTGATCTCAGTCTGTGTACGAGCATGTGTTGAACACATTAAAATGAATCATCAAAAGGCACCAGGTGCATGGAGTGAACAGAGACATATAAAAAAGCACCAAAGTCATAAGTAAGTGCTATCATGCCTTGTTTTCCGTGAAACAAACAAGGCAATGCTACACCGTTTCACATTTATTATGGTTAAGGGTTTATTTAGCTCCCACAGTAATCCAGACGATCCACAGGCCAAAGGGTTTCATGTACTAAGGTGGGGGAGATGGTGGAACTAACTTCAAAAGCGCTAAATATCCATCAAATAGTTTTGCTGTGGGCTATGTCCATATGCACTTTGTAACCCTTTCCCAAATGCCAGAATTATTTGATCGTGTTTCTGATTTCACAATAATGTCTCCAGTTGAGATGACCATTTTTGTTCTGAAGCTTGATCTCTGGTGTTTGTTGATATTTGGCTTTCCCAAGGTTGAGGCCATTACAAAAATTCTGGCATTCCTGAACATGTATACGGAAATAAATTTGCCAGACTTCAAATTCCAGCCAGAATAATCTCTTGCTTTTGCTCTGCATACATTGCTGTATCGCAGAGAGGCATGCAGGGCTCTTGGGTCCTTCTCTGGATCTCCATTTTTGTCTTTTCAGCCTCACTTTTGGATTTAATATGGGAAGTGATTGTGGTGAGAGGATGCTTCGTGGATTCTCTGCAGTCCTGGACAAACCTTTGTCCTTTCATAGAGGAAGATGACCTCCCTCTGATACCTCACCTTGTTTAATTCTGGTGTTCCACGTAGAAGCCAACAAAATTCAGCAGCCAAGATCATGGGAAAAAACTGTTACACCAGAATCTGTGCTAACTTGGTGCCAGCTGACTGGGACATAAGTTCCACTCTTTATGCCAGAAACTGTGGAACTGGTTTTCAAGTGCTTTCTTAGTAATTTTTCTGTTTACTACCTCTAGCATTACTAAGATGTCTCAAATGCCTAATCAAAGTAAAAATTAGAAGTGCAAGATTAGTTGTTTTTGAACCTATTCTCTAAGTGTAAATAGTGAAGTGTCTGGCAACGAACAACATTTCGTTTGATGTTTCATTTGCATTATATTGATATCCAGATCCGCTAAAAACAACCAAAGAAAATGTTCTAGCATTACTGCTGGAAGATTAGGTCATACCCTGTTCACTTTGCTGAAGGCATAGTGAAATTCTCCATATCTTCACACTGAGCAGTAGTTCTGAGAATTCTGCTGGAAAAAATACAATTCCTTAGTATTATTACCATTAATTATTCCTATTACCATCATTACTGTTAGTGCAATATGTTGTCATTGACAGCTGATACCATGCGCCTACTATCCAAGCTCAGAATATCAATTCCAGAATACAGAAGTGGCCAACACACTTCTGGAAATCCCTTCGAAGTGCCCCCTTTACACATACACACACCACAGAGGAACTGTGTTGGTGGTCTCCAGCCTGAAATGAGCTGGACGATGGGCAACCCTTGCTGGAGAGATGGGCAGGAAATACCAGCTGAACAATTCACATGTCAGTGACTCCTAGCAAGAGCTTTTCTGGAGTGTCTTCTCTACATCATTCCTTCCTTTCTTTCCAGCTTTATGCTGCCAGGTCTTGCTGAAATATTGTCACTGTAGTGGATTTGCTGGGGAATACTTTAAAAAAGTGAACCAAGTCATGCTCTCACAAAGTGATACCTGGAACCCCAGAAGTTAGAATTCTTGCCTTTCTGCCAGCAGGCAAGCTAAGATCCCAGCCCTGCGTCAGGAAGGGCAGCGACCATCATCTTAGTGTTGTAATAGCACAGCCAGCTTCTTGCCAACTCCTTGCCAGCCTGTCAAGCTTTGTGTGCCTCATGCAACCGAGGAGTTTGGCAGCCCTGCCTCGTCTATCCACACCTCCAGTGCAATATTGAGAGGGTAACCAACAGCCTTAGGAATGAGGCACTAGCTGAAAATAAAAGGTTTCTGTTTACCACTACAAAAGGCTGACAACAATCCTGTGTGCATTACTAACAATATTTTTGACACTTCAATTTTTTTTATGTCCCTGCTGGCAGGAAGCTATTGTTCTGACCCTTCTCCTTTGCTATGGGTTGCACAAGATCATCCCACCCACCATGGGGAGCAGGTCCCAAGTGTGACAGGTCTACGCCTTGGTCCCATTGCTTTTCAGAAGGAATCACCCAAATTCAGAGCTCTGCTTGCTCCATGCACATTAACAGACAGGGTCTGAATTGAGACATCTGGATGCAGATGTGACCATGTCACAAACAGCCCTACAAACTAGCAGTATATTCTGGGTCCAAGACCTGAAAGTAGGAGGATGCCAGGGGAAAAAGCCTTCTTTTGCTGTCCTCTGTAGGACTGTATTGTATTCTGTCTGATACATCTTTGTATCTGGGATTTGAGGGGACAACATTTGTAATCTGATGAAAGAAGCATAATAATAGACTGCAATTGTAATGGACCACTGTTGGACAGCAGTCTTTCCCCAGATCTGAACCAATTTTCTTAAAGACCAAGCAAGTCTGCAATCATAAAAATTAGCTCATTAAAAGTGGCTTCAAAATCAGACAGGGAACTGCACAAACCTGTGGCCGCTAGACATTATCTCTGCATGATCCCATCAGCTGGCAGGCAGGGCTGAAGCAAGCTTGCTACAGCCCAATACTGAACAAAAAAAGAAACAATCTTGTTGCACTTGGGTGCACGTTGGAAAGAGAGAATGTGAAAAAGAAGTATTCTTTGACAAATTTCATTTGAACAGGCTTCAGTGGAAATTTAAAGAATTCCTTGCATGTTGGTAGCAGAAATATGTGAATGCTGTATTCAGTCATACACCTTTCATTAAATTTCTATTTCTATCACTTCATTGTTTCTCAGACAAAGCATTAGCATTTCTTTCATTTTTGAAATAAGAAAATACGATATTTATTACTAAGAGATAGAGACTAGAGACAGAAGGTGGGGAGCTTTCATCCAGGGGGACAAGACAAGTGCTCTGTATGAGTATTACTTAATGTGGAACCATGACTCACACACAATGTCATTTTAACAACTTTCTGTGTTTAATTTCCTTTTCTTTAACCAGTAGCCTAACAGAACAGCATTCAGACTGTGGTCTATGGACCACCAGTGGTTTGTGGGGCTCTCCCAGGTGGTCTGGGAAGTTAAATGTTTTGGGAACTACACTATACCCAACAGATCTCATGGAAAAGAATTGAGTGCTCCAGGAGGTGATTTCTTTCTTGCTGCATGAATGGACTCCAGAGGAAAAAAAAGCTGGAACACCATTGGCTAGAGAGCCCTCTTTAATTTTTGGGGGAAAATTGCTAACAGTTGAATTTTGGACACTGTTTTACATTCTTAGTGTCTATAGCAGTCAGAAGGTTTTAGGCCTTTGCAAGGGGAGACAAAACAGAGCTGCAGATGATGCAGAACAATACATCCAAATTGCTGCAGAGAGTGCTGAAAGCTGGGGACGTTTTATCCACCTGACATTTCAGGGAGATTTTGAGCAGTTGAATCTCATTACTTAGGCCAGATTTAATCTTGTCATTGTGTCTCCCAAGTCCTGCTGGGTCCCAACATCCTCAAGGGAGAACTGCCCTGGGTTTCTTCTCCCCTGATCCTTAAGAGGTTTTGTTTGGCAGGTGGCAGGCAGGAGGTGATGGAGTAGATGGACCTCTTCATTTCCAATCTCACATGGTGTGTCTCTCCCAGAGGGATTGCAGGGTGGCATGTGTCAGCGATGGACACACTGTCCTGGTGCCTATGTGGGGCTCAGCAGCCATTAAGGCTGACCCTGTGAAATGGAGGGGACACTTGGCACTCTGCTTGTGACCTTCATGGACCTGGGGGACGACTTGAACTTGGGTTGCACATGTGGATCCATCCAGCACACAGCAGTGTTATTTTGGGGTGAACTCCAAAGGAAAAGATGCCACCTACTGAAATGCCACTCACGTTTCCTGCAGCACCCAACCTCTGCTTGGTGATCCTCTCCAGTACTCGTTGACCTAACCTAACCCTGCCACGGCTTATGAGATCCAGTGAGCTCATTGCCTGAGGGGGTAGGCTGCAGGCCAGATAGAAGAAATGTAATACTTCATAGTGTGTGTGCTTCAGTGTCCAAAAATGCAACAGTTTCCAGAGGATAGAGAGAATGGGGGAAAACTGGAAAGCTCTTTGCATGTCCAAAATTAGACCTTGCACTAGAAGAAAGGAGGACAATATAACTAGTTTACAGGGAAAGAATACTTCCAGTAAGTATCATTTAGCCTATTTCTAGCAATGAAGTCTGCCCTGGGAAATTTCCATTGCATTATAATGGGCTTAATTAGAATTGTTATAATCAAATAAGAGCATTTGGCAGAGGAGTGGGAAAGGAGAATGCTACTACCATTGCAAGGTTAGTTGCGTTGCCTGTCTTTTGCTCATTTTATCAAATGGAACCTGCTCAGATGCTAGGCTCTAATTTTCCTCAGGTACGATTCCAGAGGTTTTCCAGGCTCAGAATCAATTTGGGGGTGCTCTGTTCTGAGCATTAGTCCCAAATGGCCAACAAGTCCAAGCAGACCAGGGCCATGCAGGTCTTATACAGACTCATTTGAAAAGAAATACTAAATACATTCTGGTTAAATTATTAGGTCACAGAAGCTTGTTATATACAGTCTAAACATTTTTTGCTGTCCCTAAACGCTAGATTGACTTCCGCAGCATTAGTTCAGACCTTAATGACTTCAGTGGGATTAAATTTAAACCTCATGTACCAATATCAGGTCTTGCAGTACTTCTGGGACCCTCATAACTGCTCAAAATTGCTAGATTAGATTCTGGTGTGATCCTCTCGGACATCCTCACTTTTGGTTTCTCTCTTGCTTCAGAGATATTTGGGGAATGCTGGAGGTCAGAGGGAAGATGAAATGGGAGCTGCAGGAGGATGCCATAAAGGGGTTTAGTCTTTTTGAGAAGAAACCTTCATACAACTATTATATAATGCTATTTTGTCCTTCTACGTTATGTGAGGTTTGACATGAGAACTAAGGCTTCTTTTGACTCTTAGCCAAGTCTTCATTCTGAAAATGTTTTTAGAGCCACAGATCCTATCTATATTACTGGCATGTCTTACCTGGAAAAATGTACTGAAATATTAACTCTACTTTCACAAAACAGATTTTTTGTAACATCTAAGAAATACTTCAGAAAATTTTTCTTCTTCAAAGTGACTAAAGATTTGCACTCTCTGGGACATGAAAAGACCTCAAGGGCAAGAACTAAGTGCCAACATTAAAAAAAA
>VWZT01007266.1:57496-78619 GCA_013397055.1 Pachycephala philippinensis
TAAAGCACAAGCAATGTCAGCCCAGATGGTCTCACTGCAGGTGAGAAGACATCAGTTTCCTGAGAACATAAATATTTTGGCTTACCAGGGTTCCTCCAAGGTAAAGGTTTGTAGTTTTTGTATCCTTTGGACAAGAAACATGTTACTTAGAGATATTTGTGCCTCAACTCAGCAAACAGTAGATTCATATTGGAGTTACTATTCTTACTGACAAACTTACTAATTTGAAAAACTGGAGAGGTTTAAGCTTTTAAAAAAAACACCCTAAGTTCATTTACTCCATTTCAGCAGTATGAACAGAACAAAAATCTGTACCACTGCAAAGGTAGGAAACAGATATACGGTGCTTCTCTATTATGAAAATTGATTTGTTCGTAACTATTAAGACTACCACAATACAAAAATCTTAGTGAAGGCAGACTATAGTTTTCACACTTTTTGGGAGGCCCTGCAGATAGCAGGAAAATATAAGGCCATAGGTAAGCTACTTTACACTAGGAACAGAAGCAGAGCTGTCTTCAGCAGGATTTTACCCTATGTTTATTCCGGTTCTTGGCAGAGGAGCAAGTCACTGCAGGCACGGTATAAGCCCAGGGCTCCTTGTGATAACTATCCTGATGGTTTTTTCATGGAATTGACTCCTTCATGGCATCAGGAGTAGGATAGTTTATACTTACTACAGAATATGGTGTGCAAGGAACAAATACAGAGCAATCAAGTTAATGCATGACTCTGTGGTAACAAGTTTATATGACAACATCCTGGCAGAGGCGAGCTCAGTGAACTTGGATCCTTCCTAATGAAGAGAAAACAACTGTATAAGTGTGCAACAGGTCTATCCATCTTCCAGGGTGATTTCCCTGTCACAAATCACGCCTGTGACTGAAGCAAATGCCCATTAAGAAATCTGACACCAGCTTTTGCAAACAGTATCTCATTATATCAGTGCCTGCTATATTGCTTATCTTCCTTTTAACTGTTGAAACTGTAAACTTAAAGAAACTTTCCTTAGCCAGTGAAATTTTATTTTAGGAGATACAGGAGAGCTCCTTTACAGGCTGCTGAGGGTGAGGAGAAGGTGGCAGCTCCACCTCTTCCATTATTGAGGTCTTCAGTGAAAATTCCCAAGTCTCACCTGATTTAGAGAAACGTAGGTATTCCCACTGGTAGGAATAAATACTTGCAGGTAACACTTGAGCACTGTGATTACAGCTAATAATGCTTTATCCAAATCTCTTCAGAAAATATCAGTCAACTCTCAGGTATACTTACTGCTTCTTAGTTCAAATTGTGTTGTTGCTGGAAAAAGCTATGCTTTAAATTAATGTCTAAATTCTAAACCAAATCTGATGGTGTTCTCAGGGTAATATATTAATTGGATGCCAAAGCAAGGATATTAACAATATGACTCAGAAACTACTAAGAGTCCTACCCCAAGAGTGTTGCTGTTTCTATATTTCTGACCATTGTATGGCACAGAAATATTTTAAATGGTTTGGTTCTTTCATTTCCAGAACCCGAAACTCAGGTGTAGTGGTACTAGTCTCCTGCAGACAGGTGTTGTGGGGTTTCATAAATGTCCCATACTGAAAAAATGCAAACACTATAAAATGTAGGAAGCCAGACTGTCAAACCAGAGAAGATCAAATGAAACTGCCAGTTCTCTATTCAAGCATTAGGGATGCACATAGCTACTACAAACTAGAGTGCACCCGTAGGTCTTGTTGAAAAGTGAGGGACTTCCAAAATTAAGACTGTTCATTCAGATTACAGTTTTCAAATTCATAGAGACTTGAAAATGCAGAGGTTATATTATCATTTTTTGTATTGGTAAGCATTACTATGCATAAATATTTAGCTATATATGTGATCTATAATTTGTGCATTCTGCAGCTCCATGTCCGTATTTCAGAAATTCTCTTGCATCCAGAAATGTTTTGCAGGTGGCTGCAGCCTGCTTGAGAGCACACAGTAACATTAATACAAGCTGACTACATGTTGTTTAGTTTGAAGCCTGACTGTTGTCCAGCACTGAAGCTCAGTGTCCTTCTGCCCTTCCATCCTGTCATTACTTTTACAGGTCCCCTCCTTGGGCCTTTTCTAGGATCCTTTCCTGGTTTCAGCTTGTCCTAATGAGCTTTTTTATACACAAGTTTACTCTACTGCAGATGGTATTTGTCCACAGCCAGAAACACTTCCCAAGAAGTATCACAGCTCAATAAATAAGTTCAAAAAACAACTTAGTGAAAATAAACAGTCCAATGAAATATTATTTGTATCAAAACTGAGATTAGCTAGTATCAACCCCTACGAGCACCATAACTGTTCCCTTTTCGCCTCCTCATCTTAGTTTTAACGGTCTGATCTAGTACACTAGTATTGGAAATAGAATCTTGGTTTCATGACGATATATATATATATGATTTAATGAGACTTAGTATTTCGATCTGCCAACACCTGTGCTGCATTAAAAACAGGATATTGTACGCTTCTCTAAACTGTACCAGATAGAAATGTTCACTCAGAGTGTAGTGCGCTTTGTGTTGCAGGAGTATGGTAACACGTGCCTTTTACCAGGGGAAGTCCTGGCCATGTTTTTTATCATATAGCTGGAATTTATTCTTTGTGTGCAGGCCATTAATTTTATTTTTTTTGCCTTTGTTTTAATTTCCATGTAAAGAAGAAAGCAATCCAGGCATACTGTTGATATTTCATTATAAGCATAATTTCTGCGAAAATATGTCACACTACCTTAGAAGAAACAATGGTAGGAAGCAAAATGAACTGTTTTGTTGTAGATGAAAGACTTACTATGAAATGTTAATGAACATCGTTTTCTTCATATGAATATCCTATTTACCTCTTTCGCTTAGTAGGCTTTAAGAACAGGCATTCACCCTTTAGCATTGCAGACTTTATATAAAGATTTGGCTCCCGCACTTGACACATTTGAGAGGAACAAATTTGAGATACAACCGTAATAAATAACACATTATCATCCAAAAAGTGAGGCTAACGTGTACTGCCACCAAATGGTCAATTAAATGAAAAGCACATTTCTCCTATACACCAGGCAAAATGGCCAGTATTCCCAGAAATTACTTATGTTGTCTGTTCAAAAAACATGGTTTTATTTATAAAATAATAAATTGCATACAGTACTTAGTATTTCAAGAACAGAAAATAGAAAGAGAGGTGTTTCAGATCCAAAGGGAAATTATTATTGTATTAAATAAAAATGCCTAGCCTTTTGAAACCCCTTTCCTCTCCTTCCTTCTTTCAGTTCCAGCCTTTATTACACTATTTCCTCACTGAGATCTGCCCACCCCCCATCTGAACTGAGATTTGTCCCATGAAGGAGCCTTTTTTCCCACTTCAATATTTTCCTACAGCTTTTGTTCTGCAAGCCTACCCACCATTACCTTGTCAGGGATTTGCTGTCCCCTTATTAGGGCAATAAAGAAAAAAAACTAACCAAGCCATATTCCTCCCCCTCAGTCTGCATGGCTTTGTCTACTAAATTCATCTTGTCACCTTCAAGTTCTGTTTCAGGACTTGCTCCTGACACCAACTGATGGCTGATGACAGAGCCACAGTGGGTCAGTGACCAGTGCTCTCCAACACCACAGAAGTCCCAGTGTATGATGTAGCTCTGTTCTTCGGTGACCAGTACCAGCCTACAGCAACCAGTCACCCTGATGCCTATCTCACCTTGTTTACAATACTGTGTTTGTTTCCTAAATTAAATTTTAAGTTCTCCAGAGAAAAGCCTGTTTCTTCTTATATATTTCTATGGTGTTCAACACAGCAGGACCCTGATTGGGACATCTGGGTACTATTATAAAACAAAAAATGAATCATGCCAATAGTAACTGGGACTTGAAAAAAAGCAGCAAAACTTATGGTCAGATTTTGGTGTTACTGGTATAGGAATGTAAAACAGGCATCTCCTTTCTCATGGTCTCAGGCACAGACTGTCCTAATGTTGGTACTTGGGCTAAAATATTTTAAAAAACAACAAAAAGATACTTGGGCTAAAAAAAAATCCAAAACAACAAAAATCCAAAGACTGACTTATTTGGGGTGAGGACTACTCTTGTGCAGTACTTTGCACATGGGAACTCAGAGGGACTTTTAGACATTGTCCTAGTATATAAGTGTTACCCCGGCTTTAACTCTGTGATGAGAAGGAAATGTCAATCCTTATCCAAGATACCCTTTTGCAACAGATGTTGAAGTGGGTGCTGAGCCATGTGGAAGAGCAGCATGACCCAGCTAGCAAAACAGTTAAAGCCTTTAGTCTGTGCAATCCTTGGGGCAGCACTGTGCCTTCCATCTGCCTGAAGAGGTTTTATTTATTTACCAGCACCCAAAGCTGTGCTAGAGATAGAGCAGAGGGAGAAAGCCGCCTTTGGCATGAACCTCTCCCTCTCTGAGTTTGGATGGGATGAGACAAAAAAGGGGAAGTAGAAGCTGTGAATTAATAAAAGATGAAGGACAAGATAAAGTACTGAGATTGCTGGTAGTTAGAGAAGGCATGTGACCAGCTTGGGATAATACATTTTTTATTTCCCAGCTCTAGTCTTTACAGAAATAAAGCAGTCACTCTAGTCCATGTTTCTCGGCCTGAGGGACCCAACGGTGAGAACAAACCAAGGCGCAATGGAGGAAAAGGTGCAGATGACATCTGAGACAATGTGTAAAACTGCATTTATGAGATGAACGGGGCATCAAAGCTGTCACTGCAGGAACGACAGAGAGAGATAGCAATGCCAAAAGAGCAAATTTAAGTGCTCAACAGATGAGTAAAATAGCAAGAATAGAAGGAAGTATCTATAAATCCCATTAGTCATTATGCACAGAATAATTTGTAAATATGAAGTTAATTTTTTTATGAAAGGACATGTTGGAATATAAGCACTGGCAGCCAGGAGACAGGCTCCGGTATGCCAAAACCAAGCTCTGGTATGCTCTTCTAGGCAGCTCAGTCACAAAACTAGACTGGGTTAATACAATGTTAATGCTTGTATTTAGGCATCTGAGCACACCTTATATTTTGTAGACTTATAAAGGAAAGTTAATTCCATTCAATTAAAGATAGTTATGAAAAATTATATCCTGGAGGGCAAGACATAACTAATGCTGAGATCTTATCCTATGCTTGTCTGTGGCTACAGCACGGAGTTCAAAACGCAATCAAGTAAAGGGGAGACTCTAAAAAAACCATGGAAAAATTAGTCTCAGTTTGCCTATCCTCTGGAAAATGTTTCACTGTGATGGTTCATGATTAATTAGAGTTCTGACTCTAATTTTAAGATAGAAAGCCAAGTATCAGCCACAAAAAAACAATAAGCATTGTATATAATGTGATTACCTCAAATATTCACAACTACTGTAATGTCCTGAGAGGACTCTTCCAGACTTTTGGTGCCTATCCCACTACACATACAACCCTTCTGCAACTGTAGCTAGTAACAGAGGCTTGAGCACCAAGACCTCCTCCATATTGATTTATGGGCCAAAGAAGTGTTGCCTAAAAAGCTCGGGAAATAAAGCCTCCCAGAGAGGACAATAGGTTTTCTTTACAAAACATATGTGCTGAATTTCCATGTTTTTACTCTTCTCTGTGGATTTTACTCAAGATGTATTGCAAGTTAATCACTTTATCATTTTTCACATGTGAATATCAACCATCCTGGAAAATAATCTCTTCTAGATGTCATGAAATAACAATGTACTTTTGCCCTAATTGAAGGGGAGGAGATGGGGGTGGGAAAGAGAAGAATAAAAAAAAAGAAGCCTGAAAATGAAAGACTTGTGCCAGACATGCTGGATCTGCATTTGCAATACCCTTGCTTCAGGGTATTTGGATGTATCCAGAATTTTGATTCAGACCATTAGAGAGACAGAACCCAACTGTAAAAGTCTGAGATCTGAGCAATGCTTAGAGTGTATTTGGATGTAGAGTTTTGGCTGACCTATTTAAAGGATGATGTTGTGCAAGCGATTACTCCATAATCTAGGCAAGTGCCAAGACATGTTTAATAGTAAAAAAGTAGCCAAGACCTAAAAGTTTTCTCCTTTTTTTTTAATAAAAACTGAAAAAAAGAACTATATATCACATTGCAGACTTTCACAGATATCTTCCTGTAGAAGAAGTCAACGTTTCTCCTAGAACAAAAACAGAATTCAAATTAAAGGGGGGCAATTTATGCTTATTTCTGTAAAACAAGATTTGCTGGGGTTATGAAACAACAGCAAGGTTTCTTTTCCAGTAAGCTGGAAGAGGTTAGTTAGCTACTACGTAGTGATCTGTTTAGGCAGCTTCACATCACAGAGGTTCAAAACCATGACACATTCCCAGAGCTGTGCTTTATCTCTATTTCAGTTCTTCTCTTGGACTCTGCAAAAAACCCGAAAGGGTTCAGCCATTATTACTGTAGTTATTATGTTCCTGTGAAACACTGGACCAAAACGTGAGTGCTCTAAGAAGTACTGTACTGTATTAGCGTGCTGAACAACAGGGGAAGTTAGCAAGGAAAAGGCATCATCTAAATAATGGACAAGGAATCAGGATTTTAATCTGTCTTCTGCTAATGATTTCTTCATGGCCTGGAGGAATATTGCATATTCTGCCTGCCTTTGCTTCCACATGTGAGCAGCTCAGTGAGGGGATAATGTTCTCAAAGCTTTCTCTAAGAATTAGTTAATAACAATAAGTGTGTTGATAAGGTCAACTAGCAGTTTTGTGTAACAAGAAAGTGGTCTTGAGCATGAATGAGTCTTTTCCTGATTAAAAGGTGGTGTAAAGAAAACAGATTTAATCAAGAAAAAAATATCTTTTGGTCAAACCAGAGTGTTGAAAACATAGAAAGTCTATTACTGAAAAAAGCAGCTCCAGATTAGAAATGCAGGCAGAGTATTCACTGGTAAAAAGCAAGGCCCTGTTTGTAAATATTTGTAAGTATTTACACCATACCCCAAACTCACTCAAATACAGATCCTTTCTAGTCACAGAAAATAGGTCAAGTTTATAAATGTAGTAGCTAACATACGGATAAGCACTACCACACACAGAGTATTACTGATAAAATACATTAGGTGGGCTGGCTGATGCTGAGATTCTTCTTGCTGGGTGATGACATATTCACTAAATTCCATCCATATTTGCAACACTTTGATGGTAATGGGCTTATTTTGGTTTCCCTTCTGAGAAAAACATCCCATCATTTCTATTGGGCTATTCAACTCTCTAGTGAGCTTCAGAGCATACCTCAAAACATCAAAAAAATTTTTAAAAAAAGTGTGTGGGGGAAACAATCAACTGAACAACATCTATCAAAACCCACTAACTGTGGAAGTCAGAGTTGCACAGATGGTGGAGAGCTGGGAGGTTGGTCCTGGGGGAGGCCATGTGCTGCTCACCCTGCTGCAGGGCCACAATGCCTGTCATCTATTAAACTCTCCTCCTGATGGGGTGGGAATTCTTGTGTTCCTAAACCACTCACAGACAACTCATAAGCATAATGGAAATTTAATTAATTGAATAAAATATGTGCTGTAAGTTAGGCAATTGTGTCTAGCATGTTCTCTGAAAGCTTTGTGCCCTAAGTTTCAAATGATTCCAAAGTCAGATACAAGGATATAACTTTTGATTTCCTCTGGCCCTCAGGACTTTAATGACTGAGTACTTTACCATCTGTGGCACATTTATTCTCTCAAGACTCCTGTGATATATAGAGGGACTATTAAATCCATTTTAAATCCATTTTAAGAATGAGGAATGAGAGCCAGAACAATGCTGGGATCAAATAGGTGATTCAGGCCTCAGTAGGGTATGAATTGAAGCCTTCCTGATCATTGACTAAAGCCTTCATTACTGCATGCTTCACCCTCCCAGTGTTATCTTTGCTGTGAGGTTTTTCAAGCTGGGGAATTCTGTAGAGTTGGCAAAAATTCTATGAAAATGATTTATTTCCCTTTTCTACAATCTGGATGGCTTTTTCCCAGAATGGAGGATTGGAATGAGAGCAAAATCCGAGATAAGGGATATAGATTTACAATCATAACTTGAAGGTAAGTTTTGTGATATCAGTGAGATAGATACTCAAGTGAGGCCTGAAGGAGGGAGGGGATGGGAGAATTTCCTTATAGAAGTGGGCAAAAAAATTCATAAGAATGATGCTTTACACTTTTTAGAAGTGTACCAAACTTAGGAGCCCTACATGGCTATTACCTAGCACTGCTGGCTCTCCTGTCAGAGCTGCAGGTAGGTTTAGCTTTTCAAGTTGATTTGTAACTCAGTCCCTGCTGCCCCTTACTGCCGTCTCCTCTGAGTGTCTAGCCCTGAAACACACTTGTTAGGCACTAGATAATATTACACATATCCAAACCACCGTCCATCATTATTACCTTTCATTTTTGCAGATATCCATAAATTCTAGATTCTTTGGTTATATTAGGTTGCATTTTTTTTCATACTGAATCACAGTATAATACTTCCAATCCATATTCCTTACTTTTTAGTGTGGATGTTAATATTACTTCTGGCCTCCTTCATGTTTATTTCAGTTTCCAAACCTAATTACTGTAGTTTTGCTATCCTTTTCCATTGAATCAATAATGACTTGTAATGAGACTAATGCCTATGACACTGTATGGATAATTCATCACCAGCTTAACTTATTGCCATGAAGTGTTATTTTCATTTTTAACTCTTCGGCTTGTTCTCTTTCAGTGAATTTACAATTATTTTTTAAGTTTTGGAGAAGCATCGAAAAATTCCTCTCTCATATCTGGCTAGATTTCCTATAAATACAGTGTCATAAATGTCACTGATGCTGATTTACATGCTGCAATGTATCAAGAAAAAGAGGATGCTGAGATTCTTCTACCTCTCCCTAACTATGTTGATATGACCATTTCCATTTTTCAATAATTGCAGCAAGAACAATGATCCGGCTGCAAAGTGTGCAGTACATTAACTGAGCCCACTGATGGGGAGTGCTGTTAGCATGCAGCAAATGGACTTAGTCTGCAAAGGAAAATGTTTGTTCTTTTCAATGACTTTGTAACTAGTAAAGGCTAAAAACCCCACACAAGTACCATGCATTGAACAACTTATTGCACTTTAATTGCATTTTTAAGTCAAGAGTGATAAATCTGTATTGTAAATGCTTATGGCTCACAGTCCCATTGGCTGTGATATTCCCAGTATCAATGTATTCATATTGTATCATGAACCACTGAGAGCAAATACAGCATCTGTCTTGCCACTGCCGGTATTGTATTGCTCTGAATGGCACTGGGACTCAGATTATGGTGTGACAGGATTCTACCTGGACATACCTGTGAGAGACGGAACTGTTAAGGGATAATGACTCAAAACATTTCCCCCATTTGTGGAGATGCCAGGGTGCTTTGCTGAGGTGGAGGAGGTGAGCTGTTGGGTGTGCAGTGGCTAAACCTCTGATCTGAAAGACAAGAGGGTGAAGGATGGGCCATGAGTGAGATAGGAGAGGGGTCTGTGGAGTTGGGCAGGTGCCTCTTGCCATGCTAAGTTGTCCTGCCTTGCACAGAGCACTGGGCTGTGGGGCTCCCTCTCCTCCCCACCCCGGGGAAGTACTGGGACAGTGACTGTGGCCTGAGAGTGTTCATCTCTGTTAATGGCCATAATGGGCCATAATTGACTCAACTGTGCTGGAGTGATGGGCAGCTGTGTTGTCTTAGAAGGTGTCAAGGACTCCCAAAGATGCCTCTGCCCCAGAGAAGGTACCTGGGCATTCCCACCCGAACCTGAGTGGATATAAACCCAGTAGATTTTGTGTTTCATGATNTAGAAAAGATGGGTCGTAATGTCTTTACAAACAATTCGATGTGTGAGGGTCTTTAGGATAAATGGGTGTTAATGTCTTTGAAATGGGTCTTAATGTCTCTACCACCCTCAAGCTGCACAAGCTTGTTACAGAAACCAGACAGTTTGACTACAGTTTGAACTCCTGAACTTTAGGGCAATAGACAAATAGGTCTGCACAAAGTCTATTGCAGGACCCAGATAGCCTGAATTTCTGAATTTTGGAGGAAAATGACATGTTCAAGGGGGGATATGCAATAGGCGGTTTGGGAAGGCTGTACTTTCCTAGTACCTCAGCCAGTTAAAAGAAACTGGGTTACCCTTACATTCTGCAGCAGGTCACAACAACACCCAAAATGGTTTTTTTGTTGAATTATACCAGATGGAAGAGTTAGAATTGTCCAGTGTTTGGGGAAAAATGTGAACATTTTAGAGCCAAATGTCCTTGACCAAATGGCATTTCCTTCTTTGAGTAAATTTTGAAGCAATTCTTAAATATATAGTTTTTTTTCTTCTTTTTTGCTGCTTAAGGTGCTGTTTTGAGAAAAGGCAAAATAAAGTCACAAGAACTTGTGGCAAATTAAATATTTATGGATACCCCTATTCCTATTACTGATTCATATATTTACAAGAAATCCTTTAAACACGTTGACCAAATGCAAATGCTAGTAATTAAATCCAGCATCACTAAGTATTCCCATTATTGTTTCATATGACGATGTTTTTCTTAATTTCCCTTACTCAAAAAAAGCTGTTATTCCTGGCATGGTATGGTTACCCTATTCTTCTGTAACAGTAACTACATTTCAGTGGTGGGTGAAGAATGATTTTTATATGTACAGTCTAAGTAAAACTCCTTGGGATCTGTCATGTTGAAAGGTGCTCTGTGTACAGCACTATTATTAACTTGTTGTATTTCATCAGGTTATTCTATTCCACATCATGTCACTCTACTGAAAAAGCCTTGACAAAAATAAAAGCTGTGCAATGTCATCAATTGAGAAAACAGACTCCTTCAAGAGGCAATGTAGCATGGAGATAGCAGGCACCCCCAGGAGCTGAGGCTGCCGTTGCTGGAGCGTGCAGGGATGCCTGTGGTTTCAGTGTGTTTTAGGTGTAAGACATGCTGGTTTTTAATGTAAAGTGAGATGTAGAATAGGAACAGAATTAGATTTTGAAGAATGATTAGTACATCAACTTTTGAATAATACCTCTTCAGAACTACTGAAAATGAATATTTTATTAGTTAGTGCAGTTGGATGTAATTTGACAAATTATGAAACAGTTTGTTAAGCATTTTAGCAGTCCTAATAAAAAACATCTGAGTTATAAAATAGAAAGCTTCCATTAAATTATTAATTACTTCAAGAGATAAAGTAAAACTATTTTATATTTCCATTTATGATATTTCCATTTATTTTCCTGGAAAGTCAGTGCTTATTTCCTTTAATAATCCTTGTTTTTTTTCCCCCCAGCTAGGCCTTTGTAATAATATAAATTGTAGCATGTAGTTTTTGTAAAACTTATAGATTACTATTGTAGCTAAAGAACAAATACAATGAGGATCAAATTTAGGATCTGATAATTTTCGACTTGTGACTGTAACTCCTGAAATCAACCAACTCATGACTCTAGATGTATTCCAGAACAGCTCATTTTAAAGAAAACTAGACTCAGAACAGTATCTAATGGATTTTGAAGTAAAAAAAAAAAAAAAATCACATCAACACTTTATTACTTGTTTTGCAAATCTTTATAAAAACAAACAAGTACTACTGTGATTAATTTATTGTATTCCCAAGGCCTCATAAATCTACAGGCATTCTGTGGCAATATAATAACAAGTTTTGTTTTGAAGGTTGTGGCTAATACTCTAGCTAACAAACTTGCCTTTCCTTAAGGCTGAACAGCAGATTTGTTCCAAGCCTGGAGCAAGAGGCAGAGCACTGTGCACTGCCACCAGCAAAGACCAGGGCTGTGCTCATGATTTCAGGAACCACCATCTGCTTTGGCCACCTCAGTGGGGTGAGGAGGCAGTGATTACACCAGGTCTCTGCCCTTTAAAGGGTGTGTTTCATGGGAGACCAGCCAGCACAGCATGCTTTGCACTTCCACACATCCAAGCTATCAGATAGCCCTAAATTAATTTCCTTATTTTAATTGAAAGGAAAAGAAAAACTGTCAAACATGGATCAGATTCTCTGGTAAACCACACTGTTCTTAGAACAGCAGAATTAAAAATGAACAAAGGTGATTCTTCTCTTCACCTTCCTAATTCCGCCCTATGCTTGAAAGCGGTCTTTCCTTGGTACAACTCAAAACAGTCTGAAAACGGCTCAGGATTAGACTAGACTGAAATAGATCTTCATAGGCTGCATTCTGGTAAAAGAACTAACTAGTAAATTCACCATGGCCGTAACTTCTGCAGCCATGAACTCACTGGCCCTCATCACCTACACTGGAATAAGTGGTACCCAGGTTACAATTAACTTTGCAGTATCTGAGGAATAGGCTGCACTTTCTTCACAGCACTTCTTTGAATGCATAATGATGAAGTGTCGACATAGAAATAAAAACCTATGTCAAAGTAGATAGTATAAGTTAAAGTAAAAACTAAGGTTTCTCGTTTCAGAAAGAGAGGCGGCTATACCAGTATTTTTTACCACACTTCTAGTAAAATCTCATAGGGTATTATTCTCAGCCCCCTGTGGCTGTAAGCACAATGGGTGGACTGAGCATTCACCCTGCATATGCTGCTTGGCTTTAAGTCAGACTTCTTAACAGTATCTCAGTGGCATTTTCCCCAGGCCAATTTCCTTTGTTGGGTTTTCTTTTCTTTTTCCTTTTTTTTTTTTTTTTTTTTTAACAGGAAAAAATATATGTCACTGAAGAACCACATGAGAAACAGTCTTAAAATTCTGACATATCTTTCATCTCAATGGAAATGCCCCCAGTGTTTCATCTTATGAAATTATTGTAGGGTTGCATAAAAATGTAACTTCTTAATAGTAAATGCAAGCAAAACCAGAAAAAAATATACTTGCTACCCTAGAGTGAAGTATATTAAACTCCACTGCCTCACTTTGTTAAAGTGACTGGTGAAAGACAAGAATATCAGCCATGTAAAACACGAAGAATGAAGGCGAGGAGGTTTCAGCAGTAGGGAGAAGGAGGTGCTGGCAGAGGTTGCTGAACAGCTACCTGCCCAAAGGCCTTGTACGAATTAAATAAAAGTGGGTTTAAGGTATCTGTCCAGTCAAGTTCACCTAAAGATAAACCAAGTATGATACAATTCGGCAACCTTATCTCTAACCCAAAAAGTTGGGTCAAGCTAACACACCACAAGCTTTTGCAAATTGCACTGACTGGGATCATTTTGGCAAAAATTTGGGTTCTACTACATTGCAGAACAGCCATAAAAAATTAGCAAATATTTTACTTTTAAATCAAATGAATCTGTTAGTAACCAACACTTACTAAATATAACTGGTTAGCAAACACAGCGCATAATTGCAATAAATTCCATATATTTCATATATATTCCATATAAAGAGCCTCTCTCAGACCTTGAACATACTCTTGGTATAAGGCTTTCACAATCCACCTACTTCCTACAATGCTCTAATCTTCCATTAATGGTGAAAAGTTTATTTTTTGTTTATCACAATTACATGGTTTTTACGGGTCAAGCAAGAGGCCTTAGGAAAAATGCTGGGATAGAAGGGAGGGGGAAGTGCTTTGAAAGTCAATGAAGAATTAATTTAGAACTCAGTTCTTCCAGGCTTTTAATGATGTTTTCTTTCTGGAAAGACATTAGAGGTATTTAATTCATGTGACCTCTATGCCATTTAGGACAATGCTTTGATTTTTTTTCCTTTACTATGCTTTCTGTTTTATCTTTTTTATTTGTTTAATTTAGAGATCTTTGTTACTTATCAGATGTGATGTTTAAACTCTGCTGTAATTACTGGCTTTTCTTCTTTCTCACATTTAGTTTATTAATGTTGTTACTTAGAGCAGATTGTTTATATATTTTGAGAACTCTTCAGGGATTGATAAAGGGCAATTAATATCAACTGTTGATATTGTCTTTTCTTTTTCCCGTGCTCCCTAGATCTTATCTTCAATCTAGATTAAAGGGATGGGAGAAGGAAAGGAATTTTAGTTATTTGGACCAGGATTTAGGATCTAAATGTCTTCAAAGTTATGCTCAGCTGTTTTGGTTTAGCCTTCTGCAATGACAGGGACCATTTGAGGACTTTGGACTTGGATCCAGGTTTGGATTCCTTGGAAATGAACCTCATACACAGAGGCAAAGATAAACACACAAACATACACACCAATGTTCAGGCTGAACTGGGCCTACCTCTAATTGCATATTTATAAAACTGTTATGGTTTATAACAGGTTTATAACAAGTTTTATAACAGAATAATTATACACAAAGATAGATGGTTAGATAAAAATTAGGAAACCCATTAGGCAAAAACTGAAACACTATTGCTAGACCTCATTCCCTCTTCTATTGGCCAGCCTGGCATATAAATCCAGGATATCAATTTCTTGCATATTATGAAGTAATATATCTTCTAGAAAACACTGAAATTTAAAATGCTAAGTGATTCTATGTGTGTCTAATGAGATACAAAATGGCTCCAAATGTTGGCTCAGCAGTGAAAAAGAATGCACCAGATCCACTGAAGTTATTCATGCATACAAGCTTCAGTGGGATAGGAGGAATCCCAAACCACTGCAGGACTGCTTTGCGGCAGATCGAAATCTTTTCCCAGGAAAAAAAAAAAAGTGGGTAACAACTGATAAAGCTGACAAGAAGTAGAGAAAGCTTTCTGACCCAGAAGTGTGGGAGGCTAGCAAGGTGCACCTGGTATTAACTAATGGACAATTATTAAATATTTACAAAATGACAGCTAGATACATAAACTGGAAATACTTAACCAAAAGAGGAAAAAGAAATTCCTACAGAATCCAAGCATATCAGCTTTAATTCACCTTTCTGGTTTTAGTCAGCTTTGCATTTCTCCCTTCTTTTAAGTTTCCTATATTTTACTTTTTCTGTACTTCCAAACTATTTTGTCACTCCATATTTGCAGGGCACAATAAAATCCAAATCAGGGTCTGAATCTCATGGATGTATTTTGAGCTACTGCTGGATTCCATTCTGTAACAGGGTGGAAGGGCTGGAGTACAGGGTGATATGCCTATCGCCTACTTGCACCAAGGCAGACTTCACACAGCTGGATGTTGCCAGGAATTAGAGGTTCTACATTTCTCCCAAAAGCCCAGATGCATATTCTCACAACTCAAGACTTTCTATCATCCCTCATCTTCCTCTCTTCTTCCTATCTTTCATCTCCTCAGTTCAGCATCTCTTTTTTTCCTCTCCTCTGCCTGTCTGTTGTTCTGCCTCCAAAAACTATTCCATGCATCTGTTCATCTATGGTCTGTGGCTCCTGCCTGTGGGCAGGTTTGGACCTTGAGACGTGCCAGGTAGCTTCTATTGTTAACTCCTCCATGAAAGAAAAATAATTATTGTGGAGTAGGAACCCACACATTGGTAGTAAGGACAATACCATTGGCATATGAAAATTGAAGGACAGAAGCACAGAAAAAAGGTTAAACAGGCTGGGTCTGAGTGACTCCTAGGAAAATTAAATTGTGGATTCAGACTGTTTGGATTAGGGTTGGCCTTGTTAGCATTTGTGCTGTGTCTAGTTTCATCTCGCCTAACTCTGGGTAGCTAGCCAGGTACCTTAATTAGAAATGCATTAATTGTTAGCTCACTCTAGAAAGAGAAGGGGTTGCCTCTTATGCAGCTCAGCCCTAACACTCCCCTGAAAAAGCCTGTTTCTTAACAGGCTATTAAGATAGCCTACTGCAAATATGATTCTAATTTCCATCCCTCAGTCAAACTGAGAGAATTAGATCTTTGCATTCAGTTGTGCCCCACAAACTTTAACTCTGAATGCATAAAACTGAGGAAGAATGAGAGTGTAGACCTGCAGGCAAGAAAGTGGTGCAGCTGAATCCTGTGTGACACTTTTATTCAGCCAGTAGCATGGCACATGTCATTGCATCATCTGGCACCCTGCATTTGCTTTTTGGGACATACGGTAACCAGAGAAGCCACAGCACTGCTCACTGCTAAAGGCAAATAAACGTGCTGGTCTTTGTTTCTTACATCCCCAGAGACTCAGCCAGCAAGAAACAAATGTTGAGAGGTCTGAAAGAAACCCACAAAAATGAGTCAAATAATGGAACCAGGTCTCCTACTCTCCAAGGAATATACACAAACAACGACATTTTCTGCAGCTGAGCAGTTTACAACCTAATGGGTTGAGAAAAAATCTGAATAGGAAGAGTTCTACAGGTTGGGTTAGTTCTATCTGTGGAGCAGCATTTTGTGGTCCAAACCCACTACCTGGACAGAAATAAAAATCCAGACCATGCCTCAGCTAAAGAAAAACATGAACTTGTTTGGGTTTTTTTCTGTATCAGGGCTGATTTCATATTTCTGATACCTCTGACCATGTGAAACTGCAGTCAGAATGGTGAGTACAAAAATTATTTTGGCATCTAAGCTATTAAGAGGCAAGGACCACCTTCTGTTCTCAAGAATATGTGGATCAGAGCTAACCCCATTTACGAGATTTGTGTTAGGCTGCTATAAAAGTAGTTTTTGTAAAAAGAAATTAACTTTATATTATTGATAACCACGATTATTCAGTGCTTACTTAGGGTCAAAAGAAAAGTGCCCCACTTTTTAAATCACACTTATTTTGTAAAAATCCTCATTTCCTCCTTCTCAGTCAGTTATTTTATTTTACTATTAATAAAGGCCCAAGCTCAAGTAGACAATAAATGTTCCTGAGCACAGGGATCTGTTGTCAACTGAAGTGCAAGAGTTGAAGAAATCAGCATTTTCTGTGTAAGTCCTCAAAATAATAGATTAAGAACTGACTTTAGAAGGGAGTGTGAGACATCATCCAATCCCAGAATCTGCTCAGAGCAGGACAACCTGCAATATCAGCTCAGGCTGCTCAGTGCCTTGCTCAGATGAGCTGAATGGAGGCCCCACATCCCTTTTGGGCAACCTGTTCTAGTGCCTGCCTGATCCCACTTGGAAAATATTTTCCTTAGTATCTCGAAAGGGTAATTCCCAGAGTAACAGCAGATATTCAATTATCTTCAACTGATCCAAAGGTCGAATGTTTGCATTACAAAAAACATTTCCTGGAAGAGATAAAAACAGTATTTTCTCTCTGGAAACTCTAAAAATTCATGTTACAGGTATATTCTTCTTCCATTTACCCCCTAAGAAAATTGTTCTCGGAAGAATAGCCCCTTCAGAAGTTGCTATAGCTGGAAACCCTAGAGATGACAGAGAAAAATGAAAAAAAATGGGGCAGATAATAGAGTTACTAAGATTTTTGTTTTCTTTGCATAAATCTGTCGCAGAGTAACCTATACTTTCGTATTTTACACTCAGTGGAATTGGAACAATATTGAAAGAGATGTCATTGCCATCTACAAATACACTCCTGGCAGTTCATTCTATTTCAATGCTGATAAAGTTTCAGTGTCTCAAAAACATCAAGGAAAAAACACCCGGTTATTTTAACAGGCCCTGGCTGCAGAGCCCTGTAATGAGACCACTTCATTGTCAGGGTCAGTTTAAATCAATTCTGCCCTTGATCCCTGTTTTGAGAGACTGTTTACAGCAACTTCTTTCCCCATGACTAAATGTAACACTGATGTAATGGCCAATACTGTTGATAAACGCCAAGAGCTAAAGGCCAGTCGTATGAGAATTACCCAGCTGCAAATTTTCCTTCAGGAAAGGTATTGAACATGGAATAGTTGCAACATTTATAATACATATAATTGCATATTATCAATACCTAACAGTTTCCTGTCACATACTCTGTAAATTTGTCTGTCCCGCCAGAGGTATTCTAGCTGATTGGGATTGCACGGTGAAATAAAGCTGAGGAGCTCCCTAGTCATGCCCCACTCTGGGAAAGGCTACTGAATTCCCANATCAAAGACCCCCAAAGCGCTCCCCACACTCATTGCTGAGGCTTTGCAGCAGACCACTGCACGCAGTGCAAAGTGATGCAACAGATTCAGAGAGATCTGCAACAGACTGTGTCAAATTTGTCCCGCCAGGGGAGGTATCTGGGCCTTCCCACCTGCCCCAAGTATATATCAATCCACTGAAATCCATGTTTTCGGGGGACCCTCACCATCAAAATTCCCTCATGGAGAGCATCAATGGGACACCATTGGGATCCATGGAGTGGTGACATTTTCTATGAAATTTGTTTCTGTCACTCTCTTTCTCACCCCCACCTCTTTTCTATTTCTTTCTCTTTCTTTCTTTCTCTCTCTCTCTGTGTCTCTCTCATTTACTGTTGAATAAAACCCATACTATTCACTTTGGCATATGGTGTTGTTTGCACCTTAATTCGGGCAGAGGCACTTCTGATAATTTTAATAACTGGATCATAAAGTTATGAAGGGGCTAGAACCCACAGTTCCAGTGGGTTTGGCTGTTGAAGGGGTGCCAGGCATGGCCCTTTGTGACACAGGTGTATTGTGTTAGGGCCCTTGGTGATGCAGGACATTGTGATGCCCAGAGGCCCCTGTGACATGGCAGAGCCCCGTATTTAAGGGGCGCAGAGCCCTGGGGTGCCCAGTCCCGTGAAAGCCACTCTCTCAGGACGAAGCAGCTCCCAGGACCCCTCTGTCCCAGAGGTCCAAGATGGAAGAGGACAAGGTGAACCCCAACTCCCAGCCACCCAGCCCTTCGCTCAGCTGGCAGGAAGACCAGGCCCTCAGTAGGCAGTGGGTGGGGGCAGAGGGTAGCTCAGTCCTGCCCTCAGAGACTGAGGAGGAGGGGTCCTTCATCCACACGGATGAAGAGTGGAGAGACGACATGGATCAAGAGCTTTCCCAACGGGGAAATATTAGTGGCCGAGAGCTTTGCCCACAGGAAGGGAGAGGCCGAGAGTTTTACCAACGGCAAGAAGTGACAGTCCGGTGCGAGGTAGGTATGAGAGTCCAGTGGGGAGATGGGACAGAGCAGGAGCTATACCACAGGGAAGAAAGCATAGCAGTTCAGGAGCTGTACCCGTGGGATGAAGATGATGACAGATACCAAGAGCTGTGCCAGTGGGAAGAATATGTGACAGGCCAAGAGCTGTTCCAGCACAAAGCAGAGGGATACAAGGAACTGTCTCTTTTGGAAGATGTGCAAGGCTGTCTGCACATGTACCAATGGGAAGTGGACAAGAGACATCCAGAGTTGTCCCAAGTGGGAGACAACAGTGACAAGGAGCTATCCCAAGGAAAAGACTACAATGTCCAAGAGCTGCCCCAATGGGAAGAAGACGGGAGCAACCAAAAGCTGTCCCAACAGGAAGAAAGTGTGAGCAGCCAGCGGCTATCCCAACGGGGAGAAGGAGTCAGTTACAAGAGCGGGGACAAACCCTTGCACACAGAAAACAATAAGGATGCCCAGACTTGTGCTCAGCAGAGGCCCAGCCCTCCCAGCAGCGTGGGCACCCAGGTGGCAGGAGAGGCAGCCCGTGAGCTGCCCAGCACCTCTCCTGCCCTAGAAAGTCCCACAGAGGCTGAGCCAGCAGCTGTTGCTGCCCTGGCTGGAGCTGCTGAGCAAAAGCCCCCTGAGTCTCTGGCTCCCGAGGTGGAAAATGCACCAGCTTCTCCTGTCCTAAGTGAGGAGGTGCCATCAGCAGGGACAAAGAGCCCAGTCCCTGCCCCACAGAGCCCCAGCTGCGCCCCCAGCCCCTCGCTCAGCCCGCAGGGAGCCCAGGCACTCAGTGAGCAGCAGGGGGAGGCAGACAGGGCGTCAATCCTGGCAGAGCAAGAGAGCAAGGAGGACACCTTGGCTGGGGAGCTTAAGCTTTCCCCATGCGATGATGAGGAAGACCCAGAGCTTTCCCAACGAGAAATGAACAAAGAAGTGTCCCCAGGGGAAGCCTCCACGGAGCAAGAGCTGTCCCCAGGAGAAGTTGGTAGCTACCAGGAATTCTCCCCACGGGAAGCCTCCACGGAGCAAGAGCTATCCCCAGGAGAAGTTGGTAGCTATCAGGAATTCTCCCCAGGGGAAGCCTCCACGGAGCAAGAGCTGTCCCCAGGAGAAGTTGGTAGCTATCAGGAATTGTCCCCAAGGGAAGCCTCCACAGAGCAAGAGCTGTCCCCAGAAGTTGGTAGCTATCAGGAATTGTCCCCAAGGGAAGCCTCCACAGAGCAAGAGCTGTCCCCAGAAGTTGGTAGCTATCAGGAATTGTCCCCAAGGGAAGCCTCCACAGAGCAAGAGCTGTCCCCAGAAGTTGGTAGCTATCAGGAATTGTCCCCAAGGGAAGCCTCCACAGAGCAAGAGCTATCCCCAGGAGAAGCTGATAACTATCAGGAACTGTTCCAAGGGAAAGCCTGCATGGAGCAAGAGCTGTGCCCAGCAGAAGCCAGGAGCTACCTAGCATTTTCTGACTGGGAAGAATGCATACAGAAAAGGCTTTCCCAAGGAGAAGCTGGTAGCTCCCAAAAACTGTCTAACTGGGAAGAATACACTGAGCAAGAGCTGTCCCACGAAGTTGGTAGGTACCAAGAACTCTCTGATTGTGAAGAGTCCATTGGCCAAGAGCTGTCTGAAGAGAAAGACTCCATTGGCCAGGAGGCATCCAAAGGGAATGTTAACAGACCTTCCATGAAGTCCCGCTGGGAAAATGACAGTTATAAAGAGCTCATGCAGGACAACCGGGAACACATGAGTGTCCACAGCACTGGGGTCAAGCCCTTGCTGCAGGAGAAGGACACATGGGACGAACTGAGCGTCCTCGAGTTCTCTGAAGAAGAAGACAGGGAGCAAAGACTGGGACGCTTTGCAGAAGACAGAGTCCCAGTGCCAGTCCCCCGGGAGGCTTGGGCTGAGCATCAGGCATTAGAGATGTGCCCCCAAGTGCCGCTCAGGCCCTTGCCTCCCCATCTGAGCGCCGAAGCCACCAGAAGACGTCCAGTTTTTCCTGCCTTCGAGGAGCAGGTGCCAGAGGCAGGCCCTGCCCTGTGCAGCTGCCCCAGGTGCTCAGCTTCCCAGCTGGGAGCCCAGGCCCCCAGCTGGCAGCCAGATCCCGGCAAGAAACATCCCTCCCATGTCAGACGGACACTGCAGGCACTGTGCAGCCTGGTCTGCTGCCCCTGCCTGGCGCCACCGCTGGAGGATTAATGCCCAC